>ML779374.1:141995-177276 GCA_009831015.1 Picea engelmannii
GCATTCTCCAATGATTTGGGTTCCCAAAGGCGAACCTCATGTTGAATGTTATCCTTTAAAGTTCCTATGAATACATCAATCAAGTGCTCATATGAAATATATGTTACCTTTATATTCAATCTTTGGAAGTTCTCAATGTGCTCTATAACTGAACCCTTTTTCTTGAGATTTATCAATTGGCTAAAGAAGGTATTGTTCCTTGTATCCTCATAGTGTGCTATCATTTCTTCCTTGAAAATTGTCTAAGTGATGAGTGATTTGTGAGAACAAAGCCATCGATACCATACAAATTGATTAGGTTCTAAATATAAAGAAGCAATTCGTACCTTTTGTGTATGTGGCACGTTATGTAGATCAAAGAATTGCTCCATCAGAAGTATCCACGTGATTGGGTCCTTGCCATCAAACTTCCTCATATCAATCTTAGGAATGTGGTTGGTCTTCAACCCAAAGTTGGAGTTTCTTCATTCTTGATTCAACTTCTTTGTGTCCCCATCATGAATTTCATGGGATGCATTTTCACTTTCAGGTGTCTTCTCTGTTATGAAATTTTTCAATACTTCCATGATCTCCTCTTTTAAACCATCCATCTTAGTATTTATTGCCTCTAATTTATCTTCCATCTCTTGTAGTTCATCTTTTGTTACTATCTTCTTTTGTAAATCATTTATGTCCCTACGCATTTATTCACCTTCATCAAGAGTCCAAGTAGGATTGTCTGGTGGCTTATTTGGTGTAGAAGTTCCCTTTTTGGGTGGCATGTTGGCCAAGTATCACTTTTGAACCATGATTTTAAGTTGGTTCTGCTAGACAATATTTGTTCTGTTGTATCTCCTAAGTTTTGATCCTTCTGGGTATTTTATGTAGTTATAATATTTCTTCTCTGCAATGCCACAGGTGTGATCAAAATTGGATGTGCCATGTGGAATTTACAGTAACTTCCCCACAACTTGTTGATTTTTGGCCTTTCCAGTAGATCTCACTTGTATAGTGCGCCCTGCATAAAATAATTGATATAAAATTATGAAACTCGTACCATAAATACTACAGATTGTCCACTATCCAATGAAACCAGTATTACTCAATTTGGATACTCTAGGAAGAAGTTATGATTGTTTTACCTGGAACACCTTCTTGATACTAGTCAATAGAACTAGTCAGATACCCTATCTTCCACAAGGTGTATATACAAATGTAAGATGAACCAGAAACGAAACTTTTTACCACAAATACCTTACTAATTAATTTGAATATCCTCCAAATTTCAGGGTCTGAAACATTATAAAAATTGTTTTATAGAAAAAATTCTGAAATGACTCATTTCAGGATGATTCCAGAACCCTATATTGCACAGGCTGTATCTCCGAAAGTATAAAACCTCATAAGATGAAATTTTAACCCAATGTACCTTGATCCGTATACTAAATATCCTCCAAGCCGTTTCTTCTGAAACATTGTAGAAAACATGTTATAGTGAAAATTCCAAGGTATCTCAGATGTAGCAGCGAAACCCCAAGACCTTGAGCTCTGATACCATATGTTAAGAACCAAATATCAATATAGCATAGAAAAACCTCAAAATAAGTACTCAACGCCTTGAAAAAGAGATAATTTTAGATAATAAGCCTCTTCGAGGGGGCAACCTCCTTTTACCCCACTTAAATGTTCAAGTACAAGATGACTCCAAATGAAAATGTCTCCTTGGTATATATAGGAGACTAGAAGGTATAATTACAACTAATGGAATAAAGCCGACATAAATAAAATAACAATACTAATGTAATATGCCCCAATTAAGGGGTAATGAGCCAATATTAGGTCTTAACATCGCCTTTGTCGAAAGTATTCATTATTTTTTTTTATTCATAGGGTCTTATTCATGTGCTATTTACATCTAGTGCATGTGAAAGACATACTTCATGGTGGTCCTTTTCGCCTACATCCTTCCAAATCTTTGGTTTTTTTATACTCCTCATGTTGGATGATAGGGGATGCATCAATTCCCTCCTTCCAACGGATCTCTTCATATAGACTTCAACACAAATTTCTCTGGGAAAGGGATCTAGAGTCATTATTAGTACCTTAGGGCTTACAGTCATCAGTTGCAGGTTCCCTCGCTATTGATAGTGGAAATAAATCAATGTCCACTGATTGATAGATTCTACTAGGTGTTTGACATTAGAACCTTTATTCACACTTGTTATATTGTACTAGGTACCTTGACACCCATTATCATTATTGGTGGGTTGTCTCACATTTGTTAATGGTATACAACAATGACTAGTAATCAAATGGTATCTCACTGTGTTCAACTTCAACTCCTCTATTCACATAGTGTAGACTCATACCATGGCAATTGATTTGAAGACCTCAGGAACGTAGTAGCATCACCCTATTTATGTTGTTTCCAGAGTTGCAATTGGGAAGTACCACTCCTCACATCGGTACTCGTGAAGAATAAGTTTTCCAACTCTTGCCTCCAGATATCCTTCACTTATTTTGAGACATAGATTCACTGTGTATCTTTTTTGTGGATATAATCTCTGATTGACATGGATTCACTGGTATCTCTTTCATGGCCATGATCATTTCTTTCTATATATACATGGATCTGCAGTGTACTTGATTGGAAACCGTGCTTATCATCACTCATGAGCATGGGTATTCCCACCTCAAGGATAAAATATTCTAACTTGTTTTTGTGTTTGGTTGTTGTCCTTAGATTGGATTCTGACGACCTTCACCCTGGCACACTGCTCTTTTGAAGACTTATAATGTATTTCATCCATCAGTGGTTCGTATGACCTCACACATTAGGGGGCATATATGTTATAGCGCCAAATTCCATACTTGAAGAATTAACAAGATTATTGGCCTAATCCCTATCCTATTTACAGACTATTATTCCTCATACCTCCTTGATACCTTCCAAAAAATAGTTTTCAAAAATATGTATGCAGCCTCACAGTTATGGTACTCGCATACACACAAGCCACCATAGGGATAGTCACATAAATGTCATAAAATCCTTTAAAAAATATAAGTATCCCTAATTGATGGTGAGTTATGGGTTTGGTTAGTTTCCTAACTCCTTTTACCCATACGCAACCGTCTCTAACCAATTAGAGACCGCATAAAGGGAGCATTTGTCCAAGGATAAAGGTAATGAAAAGTAATGGTTCTTTTCACACATTAAGAAAACCTTTGTTTGGATAACCCTGCCAAGTCTGTAAACCCTTATACATCCTTGTTCTACTGGTTTGACTTGGAAACCCTTGTTTCCAGCCCCTTTTTTTCTGATTACCAACTTATCTTTCCAAGAGTTTCCCTTTATACTCTCTTTGGGCCTCTGGAAGATCGAAATTCAAAACCATATTGTATAGTAGGAGAAAGGGTGGAGGAACTTGGGATCTCTCTCGACAGGGAAGCACCATGCAGTTCAGGTATAAATTTGTAAGCACCTTAACTGCTTAACAAAAATAGAAACTCTTTCCTTTGAAATATGTTGTACTTGTAATGTTTTGATTGGAATCGTTTTACATATATTTCGTATAATACTAGTTGTTGAGATTTTAATGATATACTTCATTCTAATAACATGTAGTTATTAGTATAACTACCTCTTTATATACTCTTGTATAATTAAGGTTTTTATAGGCCGTAGAGAATTTGTTGGAAAGGAGCGAACAAACTATGGAAATCGAGAACGACATAAACCATAGGACTCTGGGTGAGTCAATATTTATCTTATGCCCAATATTTAGTTATTTCTTTTGAAATCAGTTATTATATCTTTGTTTCATGTTCTTGTTGTGAATTTGTTTATGTACGGTCATTGATATGTTGTATTACAACCCACTACTCTAGGGCATTTTTCCTGAAAGAAATCACCCCGAAGGACCCTATCAATGGGTTATACTTGAAGAGGTTTTACCCATAAAGTCACAAACCTACTTTGGGTTCCTCTGTGTGCATATTTTCTTTTGTATAAAAATTCATAAAGTTTTTAATTTTTTTTACACACTCATCGACATATTTTTGCATATTTGATCCCTTGTATTCTCCCGCTCCATTAGATGAATCATTCATAAGCCTACCACATCGGTTTTGTCGAAGGTGCTAGTTAATGGACTAAAAATATCACTTTGGTGGCTTGGTTCATTTATACTCCTACGCATATACTACTCCAATCTAGCGGTATATGTTTAGGCCCAAATACAAATAACCAAGCAGAGTATGTTGTTGTGATTGGCCTCTTGGTCAATGTTGTTCACGTTCACATTCATCACTCATCAGTTCACATTCATCAATCATCACCTCAGTGTATTCTTAGGTTCTCAGCTCGTCGTCCTACAATTAAACAATGTATACCATGTATGTGATCCTTTCTTTTTTATAAAATACGAGCAAGCTAGACTTCTATCAATAAAATTTGAATCCATTACATTCACGCACATTCCTAAAAGTCTAAACCAAGTTGCATTGCAGATCATGTTTTTAATGACATTCTAGACCGGCATTTATCGCATTAATTATATCATTGTTTATCTCATTGTATTACATCCAATACATATCAAATTAAGCAAGGAACTCATCAATACAACATCAACAACACGTACAAAATACACACCATAACATAAAAAACACCAAAAAACACCAATTATACGCATAAAAGTGTGTGTCATCATCAATGTTACAAATTGGTGTATAAAAGTTTTCCATCACTATGGTTTCACTCAAAGAAATCATATAAAAAACTGTGGGCCTAGCCCATACATATCATCAAGCACCTAAGGTGCCCCTAACTCTATAGATTTGTTGGTGGCATCTCCCATTCGTGGCCCTACTCTAGCTGGAGGTGCTCCACCAGCAGGTGGACTCAACTACCTTGTCAACACCACCCCAACAACCGCGACCTGTCTCACAATCAGAAACCACTCATGGTCTAATCCCACACACTCCACTGGGACCTCCTCATCCAAAATCGTGGTCCATCGTGCCTATAGTACCCCTCGTAGAACTTGGTCCAAACACTGACGCAACTCATCGATCTACAATTGGATATCTGGGTCTCCCCCAACAACTCCCATTACCCCTAGTGAGGGATTTGAAGGTCCCGCCCCTACGTCATCCCAATGTTAACAGAAATTTCAAGAGATCCTCCTGGGATCTCACCAGTGCACACTCCATATACTTCAACAAGCCAAAATTGGCCAACTGAAGTTGAATCCGATCATCTGCAACCACCATTGTATGAATAGGATCCCAATCCCTCTGACGCCAATGCACCAACACGACGAACGGAATAATTCACCCATACCATGCATTCACACAACACAAGAGACAAAGTTATATAATCATCATAACCCACAAAACTACCACATTTTAAAGATATAAGTCATCACATGACTAGTGCGATGTGCGCAAATGTTTGAAAAATAGTTGCGTTGATCTGCGTGAATGTTCATCAAACAGTCACATAAATGTTGTGTGATTATTCGAAGAACAGTTGCGTTGACATTGCGTATCGATTTATCTAAATCAATGTATTATTCACCATGCACTAAGTCAATGATTGATTTAGTGCATGATTTCTTAAGCTAGAGAGAAAGTACAAGTACAGTTGATAAATATTTGATGCATTTGATGGGCATGATACCTATGTAAAAGTGCAGTTTATGCGGTTTCATGTGCATGATGCCCATCATCATTTATGGACATGAGCTCCTAGATACCGCGGCCAACGATCGTATTGCCAGTGTCGTATGCTATCCCGTCGTGTTCCACATTCAATTTGGAGTGTCTTCAGTGACGACAACGCCCGTTTGAATTTGAATATGCAATTGAGTGGCCAACGATTTCCCGTTGATTCCTCAATTCAAATATTTCCCCCGCGCCTAAACATTCTTTCCCTGCACTGCCCTCGATTCTGAGTAAGGTGGAAGACATGGGCTTCCTGGCAAGACATGCTTACGGCCTCACCGAAGCCACCGGCCCGGCGCTCTCGCCTTCGAGTGGAAGAGCGAATGGGACGATGCTCAACTATCCCCATCCCAACGAGGTGTGCTCAAAGGGCGGCAAGGAGTGGGCGTCTTGAGCCTCGACCAGGTGGACGTGAAGAATTCTGGAGCACTGCTACTTCGGAACTGACAGGAGAGTAGCGAAGCATGGGACAAAATGCTTATAAAATCCAAAATCGAAATATAATTTAATCTTGAAAGGGATAACGGAACCGAACGCTTGATGATATCATGGTGGAGAGGTTACTTAAAATGAGGTAAATGTGTGAAATAATCATGTACATTGATTGGACATAGGTATGCTTCAAGGATACGGAATTTTTCTACGGAGCTGCAAAGCGATCATTTAAACGAAAAACCAATTTGATCGATACTGGATGCTTTATTTCCTAGTTCTGTGGATTTTGCACGGTAAATATGTGGTTTTTCGTTTTGGTTTGTTGAGAGATTTTGGACAAAAGATTAATCAGAAAAGTCCAATGTTTGAGTTCTCTTATCGAAACTATTTCAGTGTTCTTCGTTTGTCGTGAATTGAAAACCTTTGACTAAAAGAAGAAAAGGAATTGAAGGCCGACGCTGTAAATATTGCAGTGCTCTTCTTGAAATCCAAAGGCTAAAAGAAGAAAATATTTGAAAGATGACATTAAAAATATTGTAGTCATATTTTGTTTATATATATCTGTAATCACGGTGGACGAGATCTTGGAAGGAGAGAGAACACATCCAAAGAATTACAGGATAGTTTCTGCAAGCTATCAGTGAGTTACATTTCAAGAGCCTCCGTATGGCTTCTTAATCGCCCCCCACATGAGAGCCTCCAATGACCTAGATCTCCTCCGAGGGGAGAACGTATGGCCTAGGAATTGTGGGATATATTAAGGATCGATATGATTACTTCATTAAAGAAGGTCCGGGAAGCTTCTTCAAAAACTATTAATAATTTATACGAAATAATTTTGAAAAAATAAATTATTTACTTATATGCATCTTTCCAATCTATATATATATCGTACCAGACTTCTGTGAAACTTGGAATGCTATTCATTAAGGGAATTTAAGTTAACCACACAAATAATTAATTTGTTGAAACAAAAATATAATCCCTCTCATGGATTAAATTTCACAATATTTCATATATTAAATTAATTTTTTACAATTTTTTATATTTTTCTAAATAAATCTTAACAATATTTCATATTTTTCTAAATTATTTTAAAAATATAAATTCCTTGTAACACTACAATTTGTTTTTCATATTTGGTGAAAGGATTTACATAATCGCTATACTTTTCAAGGGACATCTCTATTTTAGATAAAAGAACGGGAGGTTTTAAAATTTGAACTTGGAAAAGCAAGGCGTGTAGATATACTTTTAGCAAGGATTTGGTTAAAGGTTTATAGACGGTGTATGTTCATTCCCTTTGAAATATATAGTCAACAGGGCACGCTATTTGATTCATTTCAACAAACCAAAGGTGTGGCATTTCAATCCACCTTTTGGCCTCCAAAAACTACCCTTGGGATTCTAAAGCAGTTTATAAAGAGACATGTCGGTTCGGTAGTTAGTTTGGAAAGTTTTCTTCCATATTACAATTAAGGTTTTACACACTAGGTGGATGGATCAAATTTTCAACATCACTTTGGATCGATGGCCCCTGTTTCATGTATGTTCCATGGGATGGTCCACTAGAGAAGGCTAAGCTAGTGTAGGCTAGAGTAGGCTAAACTAGGATACGTTAGGCTAGGCTAGGCTACCATAGAATAGAATAGAGTGGGCTAGGCTAGAGTAAGCTAGGCTAGGATATTCAAGAGTAGGCTAAGGTAGGATAGGTTATGCTAGAGTAGGATAGGATAGGCTAGAGTAGGCTAGAGTAGGTTAGGATAGACTATACTAGAGTAGGCTTGATTAGAGTAAGAATAGACTAGGATAGAGTCAGCTAGAGTAGGCTATGCTAAATTTAGTTGAAGTGGTCAACTTCTGTATATGTGCATATACAGAAGTTGACCACCTCGTATATGCACATATACATAAGCTAACCACTTTCGTATATGCGCATATACGGAAGCCGGCCACTTCCGTTTAAGCACATGTACAAAAATGGTTGGTGTAACACCCCCACAGTGGGGCATAAAAATTTCATTCTCTTTATAGGAACAAATGCTTTCTCTATGATCTATAATTTGGAAAGTCGGGGAACTAGCCCCTTTCTTTCTTTGACAACCATCATATATGACCGCGAGTTACGTCCGAACACCAATCACGCGTTTGTGGGCGTGGACATGGCGGTTTGAGTCCAACCATTTTTCTCCCCGCAATTCACCACAAGCCACCACATATCTTGTTCTCAATACCATGGTTTTGATTGCGGCCCACCCTCTAACTTTCAAAGTACAAGCACTTTCTATCCTCATAATTCAACGTGATCTTTGATCTCACGATCTTGATGGTACCTATGAACTGAATGCTCAGATCTGCCTCCTTTTAAATCAACAGACATGATTTGCTTCGAGACTTCGACGTTCAGAGTTTTCAACTCCTAAACCTTATTTTTCTCTACAGTGGCTATCTCCTAGAGTGGAAGATCCGATGACACCTGTCCCTCGCAAACAAGCGGTTCAGATGAACTTCGGCTCTCCGGCCTTCGAGAGTTATTGTTCAATGCCTTCTCTTTCTTCCAGAGTGATTTCTCCTGGAGTAGAAGATCATTTTCCACATGTCCTCTCAAAATCCATGGCTCTAGCCCACTTCAGAACTTCCGCCTTTGGAGATCTCAGATCTCAGTTTTCCTCCCTCTCTGTTTCTCTCGGAACGTTTTACCCGCAATCCGCGATATGATGACATGCGTCCTCCTGCAGATCATGTAATATACCAGATATAAAATGTATGCAGAACAGAAATAAAATGCTAGTAATGGCAGAATAACAACAATATAACCAGAACATTCACCACAATAACACTGAAATGATATAAGAATAACAACAGAAATATCACTTTGAATCTAAAAGCAATGTTCATGGGCCTCTTCGAGGGGGAAACCTCAAGTTGAGAAGAGCTCTATTACAATAATATCCAAGCTAGGGTTCTCATACCCTCGACTCCTATTTATACTAAAAAGAAGCATCTAGAGGAAGATCCTTCTAGAAGCAAAAGATTCTATTAGGTCTTCTTACATCTGCCTTATTCTATTTTATTGAAAGGCCTTATTAATATTGACCTTTATTACATCTGAATATATTGTTCTACCTATGTGTGGGTTAGGACCCTAACATGTCTGCCCCCTTAAAAACAACCTTGTCCTCAAGGCTTGAGATGAGGAAATTGATGCAAAATGGTAGCTGGTTCCCAAGCGACGTCTATTGGAGTTGTATCTTTTCACTGGATTAGCACTTCCTTGATGGTTCTATGACATAGGCGACACTCACGCTGGTCCAAAACTGCTTCTGGCTGTAGCCAAATGGATCCTTCTTCAACTAACTCTGGAAGGTTGGTTTGAATTTGGCACTTAGCTCCAATCACCTTCTTTAAGCATGAAACATGAAAAACAGGATGTAGCTTTGAATGGCTGGGAAAAGCTAACTAATAGGCGCCTTGTCCCACATGCTTGAGCACAGTATAAGGACCATAAAATTTGGGTGCTAGCTTCTAACAATGCTCGGCCTTGAGGGAAGTTTTCTTGTAAGGTTGCAGTCGAAGAAGCACCTGATCCCCTTCTGCAAATTGACGTTCAGAGCGACCTTGATCTTCTTGTTGCTTCATGCGATTCTGTGCCATGACCAAATTCTCTTTGAGGGTACGGAGAATAGTCTCTTGAGTTGTAAGTGTTAGGTCAACCGCCTGGACCTTCGAGGCACCCAGTAAGTATGAGAGAACTGAAGGTGGCTTCTATCCATATACCGCTTCAAAAGGAGTCATACATGTAGTTGTATGGTATGAAGTGTTGTACCACCATTCAGCTAGGGGTAGCCATTGAGCCCACTGATTTTGATTTTCTGAGGCAAAACACCTCAAACATGTTTCCAAACACTTGTTGACAACTTCTGTTTGGCCATCCATCTGAGGATGATAAGTTGTGCTACGATGCAATTCGGTGCCTTGTATCTTAAACAGTTCTTGCCAAAAATTGCTTGTGAAAGTTGGTTCATGATAAAAAACATAGAGTGCGGCATGCCATGAAGCTTGAAGACCTGATCCATGAAGATTTGAGCCACCATGGACCCTGTAAATAGGGGTTGAAGGGAACATAAATGAGCATACTTGGAAAGGTGATCAACAACCACCATGATGACGGATTTATTTCCTGATTTGGGTAAGTCGATAATAAAATCCATAGAGATATCCTTCCAAATAGCAGGTGAAATCGGGAGTGGTTGTAGTGTGCCTGGCGATTTGACTGTTTCTCCCTTGTTGCGTTGACACACATCACATTTAGCTACAAAATTACGAATGTCCTGTTTCATACCATCCCAAAAAAAGGAACGTTTGACCCTGTCATAGGTTTTGGTGAACCTGAAGTGCCCTACTGTGGGTGTAGCATGAAGCTCAGAAAGTACCGTGGATTAAATCTTTGATTGTTTACTTAAATACAAATGGATTTTGTATCGAAGTTCTTCATGGAGCCAAGAGTACCCTGGGGAAGCTAGAGCATTGGACTGCAATTGGTGGATCAACTGCGAACTTTTGGGATCTTGTAGCCATTCCTGGCGAACGGCTTGGAGCCAATCTGGTACACTGAATGAAAGAGAAAAAAGGGATAGGGAAAGTGCATCCGCAACCACATTGTCTTTTCCTTTATTATAAATGATCTCATAATCATATCCAAAGAGTTTAGTCACCCATTTTTGTTGTTCTAGGGAGGAAATGTGTTGTTCCAGAAAATACTTGAGGCTTTGATGGTCTATCTTAATTTGGAAACGTTTCCCCAATAGATAAGGACGCCACAGAATCATGGCATGCAGAATAGCCAACATTTTCTTTTCATACATGGATTTGCTCATATTTCTTTCAGATAGTTGCTTGCTGGTAAAGGCCAAAGGTCGACCCTCTTGCATAAGGATAGCACCAATTCCTTTCCCTGAGGCATCACATTCCAACACAAAGGTCTTTGTGAAATCAGGAAGGGCGAGGACTATAGTGGTGCACATGGCCATCTTCAAGGTTTGAAAATCTTGAGCAGCGGTTGGAGTCCAAGTGAAAGAGTTCTTTTTGAGGAGAGCAGTGAGAGGTGTTGCAATCTTCCCATAATTCTTAAGAAACTTGCGATAATACCCTGTTAAGCCTAGAAATCCATGCAAGCTCTTAAGAATCTTTGGGTGAGGCCAGTCTTGCATAGCTTCAATCTTTTTAGGATCCACCCCGACGCCATATTTTCCAACCAGATGACCCAAGTATTCTACTTTTGAGGCGCCAAAAGCACATTCAGACTTTTTTAGGAAAAGTTGGTGTTGAGAGAGTAGATGGAGAACTCGATCCACATGAGTAAGATGGTTTTTCCAGGTTTTTCTATAGATGAGGATATCATCAAATAAAACTAATACAAAATGGAAGAGAAAAGGACGGAAGACATGATTCATGAGACTTTGGAAGGTGGAGGGGGCATTACACAAGCCAAAGGACATGACCAAAAACTCATAGTGGCCCTCATGAGTTCTAAAGGCAGTCTTGGGAATGTCTGCCTCTTTCATACGTATCTGGTGGTAGCCCAAATGAAGATCCAGTTTAGTGAAGAATTGGGCGCCACTCAATTCATCCAGGAGGTCATCAATGACATGAATGGGTAATTTGTCTTTGACGGTAAGTTTGTTGAGGGCACAGAAGTTAGGACACATTCACCAAGAACCTTTTTTCTTCAAGACCATGACCACAGGAGATGAGTAGGGGCTCGTACTAGGGCAGATAATTCCTACATTAAGGAGTTCCTTGATCATTTTCTCAATTTCATTTTTTTGGGAAAAGGGGTGACGATACAAACGGATATTGGGAGGAAGGCTTCCGGGTACATGGGGAATGGAATGATCATGAACACCATGGGAAGGAGGGAGGCCTTGGGAGTGGAAAAGACCGATTGATGTTTAGAAAGGATGGCTTGGAGGCCTTGCGGTACCGAGGGTGTCTATGTTGCTTGTATGGCATGGAGTTGGGAAATAACACTAGAATGACCCTTTTTGAGCAGCTTTTCCATGCGATGGGAACTAATGATCTTAGGTGAACCGACAGTGATGCCTTGGAACTTATATTGGTGGCCCTCTTGGTCAAATTACATGGTTAAGTATTCAAAATCCATGAGAATGGGACCCAAAGTCCTTAGCCGGTCTGCACCCAACACAATGTCACAACCTCCCATGTCGATAGCAAACATATGGGATTTCAGGTGGTAGTCACCAATTTGGAGATGCACATTTTCACAACACCCTCCACATTTCATGGAACCACCATTCACAATCATGATTTGGAAATTATTGACGGCATGGATGTAGAAATGAGTTTCTTGGGTAATGAGGCGATGAATAAAATTATGGGTGCTACCACTATCAACCAGAATGATGACATTTCGATGCTTGATGTAACCGATTAGCTTGAGGGTTTGGGGAGTGGAGAAGCCAGTGAGAGCATTGAGGGAAATGACCAGTTCTACTTCGAGAGGGTCTGAGGGAGAGGTTATGTCATTCAATTCATGTGACTTAGACATAGAGGGAGTTTCTTCATCTTCTTCTGAAATCTCCTCGGAGATGGCCATAAAAAGATTTTTTTCTTTACACTTGTGGCCCGGGAAATATTTTTCATCACAGTTATAATAAAGGCCTTTGAGTTGGCGTTTAGCCATTTCATCCCTGGTCAATTTTTGGATCTTTAGTGGAGCAGAGGGAGTAGTGGGATTTATTGGTTTAGGGCAAGGGATAAAGGAGGGTTTGCAGTTTTGAGAAGATACAACCCATTGTGCTTCTTTATCTCTTTTGGTAGCCTCCACCCAAATCTTAGGCTGAGCCACGAGGACATGGGCCTAAATTTCATCCTTGGGGCCACTGATAAAAATTTCTCGGAAAAAGGCATCAGACATGCCCTTTGTTCTAAAAGTCAAGCGCTCAAAGGCAGCTATAAAGTCTTCCACTATTCCTAATTGTTTCAGCTTTGTCAAATGGCCCAAATGGTTGGTGTCAGTGTCAAAGCATTCATAAATATCTACCACAAAGTGTGTCCAAGAAATATACCCTTGACGAGAAGTTTTTCTCCATTGCCACCATTGCCAACATTCTTGATCTAGATGGAGAACACCATACCAGACTTTGGCCAAGTCATCTGCAATGT
This sequence comes from Picea engelmannii, assembly GCA_009831015.1. Classification (NCBI taxonomy): domain Eukaryota; kingdom Viridiplantae; phylum Streptophyta; class Pinopsida; order Pinales; family Pinaceae; genus Picea; species Picea engelmannii. Next base: position 155,319 of record ML779374.1, read on the forward strand.
CATATAAAGAGAAGTAATGTTCCATTTGGGTTACCCAACCAGTGGGGTCCAAGCCATCAAATTTGGTCACATCCACCCGTGGAAGGCGTAGGTCACGTTGAAAGTGATGGTTCTACGAGGTATGAGAATGAGAGGAATGGTCACCTTCAGTATGTGGAGGTGAGGAAGAGAAGGGTTATCTATAGGGATATGCAGTTTGGTAGCAGAGTGCTGAAAAGACTGATTCAAGCTGGGTGGTGAGGTCATGTTTGATTTCCCCCATTGAGGACTACATGGTTAAATTGATGGTGACAACATTGGCACTGAGTTGTTTCACTTCTTTTTGGGTCTCAATGAGACCAGATTGCAAGGTGTTGAAGCAAGCTTCCAAGTCTTGGCTACGAGTATGGGCCATGAGGATGGGGAAACTTAAAAGGGGTGGGCGGGGTAAAAAAAATTGTCGAAAAATGATATGGATGAGTGTGATAAGGGAAAAGAGATGAATCCAATGGAATAGGTCTCAAATAATGGTGAAAAAAATTCCAAACTTTTTTTTTTTTTTACGGAGTTATTTTCCGGTCTGAAGAACACTGCAGAGAGGAAATGCCCAAATGCTTAACCAGAAAGAAATGTGTATTTAATTGGCAACTCGAACACAATTTTGTGGCAATAGATCTTGTCTATTTTAATTTGTTTATGTTTCTGTCCCCAAGGGTTAGGTGTTCAAGGGTTCTACAGACAAGGGTTTGCCCCGTGCTATAGCTCTCTGATATATGTGCAGGGTCCAACAGTAGCACTTGGCCCAATATCTCAAGACACTAACTAAGGAGGATATATCGTACCCTTAGCCGTACTACCTGACTACCCAGGTACTAGAGAGTATCTTCCCGAGTGTTGTTCTCGGTGACACTATAGCAGTCATGTGGTTGGTCGGTTTATCTAAAGAGGGCTTCAAGTAATCTAGGTTGATCCGTACACAGGTGTTGTTTGATGCGCTACCACTCGAAGGGATACCAACAGGGGTTACAAGGGTGGCCAACATATGTGTGCTTAAGTACCACATGTATTTCCTGCGTGTATGAATCCCTCAACCTCAGGTTTATGCATGTAACTATAGATCTTTGTGGCTTAAAGACGTCGGAATACATCTCTACCCTGGAAAAAAAATTAACCCACACTTTTTGCCAAGGAAAGTGCTCTATACCACTTGTGATATACCAGATATAAAATGTATGCAGAATAGAAATAAAATGCTAGTAATGGAAGAATAACAACAATATAACCAAAGCATTCACCACAATAACATTGAAATGATATAAGAATAACAACAGAAATAGAACTTTGAATCTGAAAGAAATGTTCACGAGCCTCTTTGAGGGGGAAACCTCCTGTTGATCAGAGCTCGATTACAATAATATCCAAGCTAGGGTTCTCATACCCTTGACTCCTATTTATACTAAAAAGAAGCATCTAGAGGAAGATCCTTCTAGAAGCAGAAGCTTCTATTAGGTCTTCTTACATCCGCCTTATTCTATTTTATTGAAAAGCCTTATTAATATTGACCTTTATTACATCCGAATATATTGTTCTACCTATGTGCGGGCTAGGACCCTAACAGATCGACGGTTTTCAGCTGCTTCAGTTGTTCGGGCTTCGGCGATTCCAAACTCTTCTCCTTCATGTCCTCTCGGAGTACTTGCACCCAGAGTTCATGATATGTCGTCACGTGCCCTTCTAGATCTAACGGTCCAGTTTCCCTTCAAATTTTCGGCTCTTCAGCTTTTGGGACTTTGGGAGTTTGTCTTACTCCTCACCTGGAAACCTTTGAAGTGATGTTCCCTAAAATCCTTGATCTATCGATACATAACTCCTGTTGACCAGTGGACAGGATCTACTTCAGTTCTTCGACTCTTCAAGTTTTGGGAGTTTCAAGATTCTACGCACTCGTTTCTTCTGAAGTGCATTCACCCGGAGACTCTTATCTATCGACAAGTATCTCCTGTCGGTCACAGACAGGATATACTTTGGGTATTTACCCGAATTCCACAGACTTATGCCACATATCCTCTGGATCCAATGGCTAAAGTTTACTTCGGTATTTACCCAGAGTCCACAGATTCATGCCACCTATCCTCTGGATCTGATGATTGCGATCTACTTCAGGTCTTCAGATTTTGGAGGTTTCAAATCTCAACTGAAACTCTCGATACGATTATCTGAAGCTCACAATATGTCACCATGTGTCCCTCGAGATCCAACGATCTATATTTCCTTCGGACTTCGGGTTTCAAGAATCTTAAATCTCAATTGAAACTCTCGAAGAGATTATCCAAAGCTCACAATCTGTCAGCACGTGTCCCACGGGATCCGACGGTCCAGATTTCCTTCAAACTTCGGTTTTATGGAATCTCAAATCTTAATTGAAAATATTTAAGTGATTATCCGAAGATCACAATCTGTCACCACAAGTCCCTCGGTGTTGCGATCTAGTGGCTACTGACACTCTTCCTCCCAAGCTTTTGATTTATCTGAATTAGAATATTTTATAAGTATTCAAAGCCCTCAACCTTTGTTCCTCCTACAATTCCATCTCTTGGACCTCATCTGCACTTCTTAAAAGTGTTATCACTTCTAATCTTGATCTCCTTGAAGTTTTCGATTTCCCCCGCACTCCTCACGTTTTAGGGATTTCGTCAAATTCAAGTCAAAGGTCAATGATGATCCATGGTTCACAGTAATTGCAGGGCCCCAACATGCATGTTATTTATCAAAGAGTTCAACCCCTGTAATATGGAAAGTACTCACCCAACTCGGTCCAACCAGAGTCATTGATCTTCCAGTCCAACGAGATCAATGACTTTGGTGAATTGCGGGCCACGAACTAGCGCGTCCATTACTTTCACCTTCGCGCTCCGCAATGATTCCCCACCCTCGATCTCCATTCATATATCAACGGTTCACATTGATTTCGAGGTCCAACCTCCGCAATATGGGAAGTGCTCGCTCATATCTAGTCCAATCCTAGTCATTGATCTTCCATTCCCGTTGAGATCAATGATGTGGGTTGATTGTAGGCCGTGAAATAGCAAGTCCGCTAATTTCAGCTTCACACTCCCCAATGATACCCAACCGTTGATTAAATCGATCAGTTGGTGTTTGATTTGTTAACCTAGTGGGTGTCTGAATCAATCTGACGACTGGGATGGCCTCTCCTCACGTTAAATGGCTTGCTTCCATCTCTGATTTTAGAGTCTTAAGTCATCAGTGGTTCGGGTAACTTGAATATCATACAATGTGAAATCTCCGAGCTTCAAGCTCCAAGGTTCTAAAACCTTCATGAGCTAACTCCTTTTTGTGCAGGGTTCCTAGACCTAGGTCACGTGGGTCTTCAGATAACTATTGGGCTATAATCCCCGCTCTTAGTCAAGTTTATGGTTAAGGACTTAGGTGTAAGTGCAAAGTCTCCTAGACTACTAGTCTGAAGGGAACACTTTTCTAACTCATGGGGCTTTAAGCTTTGATTCAGGGAAAAGTACACCCATGAGGTTACCAAATGGTAGCTATGCCCAGAGGCATGCTCTAACTCTAGAATGGTGATGTAGTTCCCTTGAGAAAGCACCTTCGAGGATTGAACGAGAGCATCTGGAAAATCAAATAGAAGTATAAGTTCTCAATGGAATGAATGTATACTCATAAATTAATCATTTAATACAGACACCATTTGTAAACATATATATGCTCGCATGCATCCATTATTTACAATTCAAAGCACAAGGAAAGAAAACACTTATGAGAACCTTAGGGTGTGATGCAACTGCTGAAAGAGGTGCTCGTTTCCACCCAACCATAGGCTCAGTCACTCCCCATGGATTTATCACTACCCACCCCCAAGCTTAAACCACGATGCTTTCAGATTCAATCTCTTACTTCCATCTCAGCAGAAGTTAGGGACGAAGGTTACTCTCCTTCTCCCAATAAAGAAATATATAAGGACAAAGGTTACTCTCCTTCTCCTGGCTTAGTCTCTATTTTCTGTGATCATGACTCACTTTCCTCTTTCAGTCCTCCCTCGTACCCGAGAGCTTAGACTCTCATCTCTGCACTCTTCACAGGTCTTCCTCTGCCCACCATGTTTCCTTTCTTGCCTTCCTCAGCAAGCTTGTGTGTGGCTCAAATTCCCATTCTGTGGTCAGGTCTGGAATCCTTATGGATGGGCAATCTACCCCATCCCCTCATTAACTCTTTAGAAGGTCTTTCCACCTACCAGCCTGACTGTAATTCATTCCTGGGTAAGAGGGTTGTTCTAATCTGAGCAATTAATTCCAGCATGGTACTCGTTCGGTGGAGGTTAACGCAACCATTCCTGGTCCCCACCACCACCTTTTCATAGCATTTGTGGTTTCTCTTAGCACACCACCTCTCTCAGCATTCATGCAACACGTAACCATTTTCTATTAAAATAACAAAATTTACATTCATCGACCTTCTACACAAAGATCCATCAAATCAAACATTCACAATTTTAAGTTTTCCATAGTTCCTTGCCCAATATAGTTATATTTACAACTGGGGTTTACAACTGGGGGAAACAGGGTGTTACAATTCCCTCCCCCTTAAAGGAACAACGTCCTTGATGTTCTATCTGTCAACATGACATGTATGTACAGGAGTAAACAAAATTGGATATTCCCATCTCATGACATCCTCCATTTCCTACATAGGCTCATCTGGGCCAAAGTGTTTCCACTGCACCTTCACTTGTGCAATGGTTCGGTTCTTGAGTGAGGTTTCCTTCCTATCTAATATGCATTAGGTTTCTGGCAGGAATTCTCCCTCCGAATCCACCTAGATCACTGACCAGTCAATTATATGATTAGCATAATGTACATATTTCTTCAATAATGAAACATGGAAAACATTATGTGCCTTTACTGTGGGAGAAAGTGCTAGCCTATAGACTACAAGTCCCACTCTATCTAATACTTCAAAGGGTCCACAATACCAAGGTGCCAACTTGGCACAGGCTCTCATTCTCTAGGAACTCTTCTTGGGTCTAACTCTGAGATAAACATGGTCTCCTACCTTGAACTCTCTAGGAGTTCTTTTTCTACCAGCATAACTTTTCTGTCTATCCTGAGAAATCTTCATATTTTTCTTTATCTGAATCACTTTTTGTTCCATTTCTTTCAGCATGTCGGGTCCGATTGTAATTTTTTCCACTGGATTACTCCAACTGATTGGAATCTTGCACTGTCTACCATAGAGGGCTTCAAAAGGGCTCATCTTCAAGGATTCTTGATAACCGTTGTTGTAGGCAAACTCTACCAATGGTAGGTAGTCTTCCCACTTCTTAGGCTGATGCATTACATGCATCATTAACATCTCTTATACTATTTGATTCACTCTTTCTATCTGTCCAGTTTGAGGGTGATACGATGTGTTGAACAACAATTTAGTCTCTAAACCATCCATTAGGGATTTCCAAAAGATTGAAGTAAATTTGGTGTCTCTGTCCGATACAATTTTCTTGGGCATGGCATGCAGTCTGAATATCTCCTTCATGAAGATGTTGGCAATATCTATTACCTTTCAAGTTGACTTGACAGGGATGAAATGAGTAGACTTACTCATTTTGTCCACCATGACCATGATGGCATATTTTTTCTTGGTCAACTTTGGTAATCAGGTGATGAAATCCATGGATATGGTTTCCCATTTCCATTCTGGTATTTGTAGGGATTGTAACTATCATGTTGGACGTTGGTGTTTTGCCTTAACTTGCTGGCATTCTAGGCACTTGGCTAGATAGTCATCTATGTCTTTCTTCAATCCAGGCCAACATAATTGTTTCCTAGTGGTCGTGATCAGTTTTTGATATCCTGGGTGACCAGTATACAGTCTCTTGTGTAGTTCATCCATTATGAACCTCTTCAAGTCATCATAGTTTGGAATATATAGTTTGTTTCTATAAGCCAACATGCCTTCAACGAGCATCTGGTATCCTTCATACTTTAGCCATTTAGGCTCTTGCCTTAGGTATGAGGTCACAGTCTTGAAGAATGCATTTGTTTCTTGTGCATTCCTGACTCTTTCCCTGACATTAATTTCATAGATGCTTACTGCTGCTTGATGAATCATTTTTATACTTCTTCTAAGGGCATCAGCCACCCTATTTTTCTTTCCTTTTATGTGTTTGATTTCTAAATCAAACTCACTAAGGAGAGCCATCTACCTAGCTTTCGTGGCATTGATTTTTGGTTGATCAAACAGGTGCCTCTATCCACAATGGTCTGTCATAAGCACAAATCTCCTACCCAAGAGGTAGTGCCTCCACATTTTTAAAGCATGTACTATGGAAACCAACTCTAGGTCATGGGTCACATAATTGATCTCATGCTCATTTAATTTCCTGGACGCGTAGAAAATTACACGTCCCTCTTACATAAGGACTCCTTCGATTCCTTCCTTGCAGGCATCTGTACACACGAGGAAATCATTATCCAGGTATGCAATCTTCAACACGAGTGCATGGGTCAGGAGTTATTTTAGTTCCTGAAATCTTTCTTCACATTTTGATGTCCAAATGAATTTAACCCCCTTTTTCTAAAGGGCAGTGATTGGAAAACCAATCTTGGAAAACCCTTTTATGAACCTTCTATAATATCATGATAAGCCCATAAAGGATTTGATATTGAATACGTCCTTTGGGGTAGGCCATTCCATAATAGATATGATCTTTTCAGGGTCCACTGCTACACCTTCCTTAGAAATAGCATGGCCTAAGTAATGGAATTTCTTCTGAAAGAAGTCGCACTTGCTAAACTTAGTGTAGAGTTGATGCTCTCTTAGTACTTGAAGTATGAGTCTAAGATGTTCTTCATTCTCTTATATATTCTTGGATTATAATAGGATATCATCAATGAAAACCAAAGCAAATTTGTCCAGAAATTTGTTGAGTACATTATTCATCAAGCACATTGGTTAACCCAAATGGCACCACCACAAACTCATAGTGACCATACCTCGTTCTGAAGAATGTTTTGTGGATGTATTCATCCTTAATCCGGACTTGATGGTATCCAGGCCTTAAGTTGATCTTCGAGAAGATGGAATCACCTTCCAATTGGTCGAAAAAGTCATCGATTCTTGGTAAGGGATATTTGTTCTTTATGGTTCTCTTATTGAGTTGTCTATAATCTATGCACAATCGAAGTGTGCCATTCTTCCTTTTCACAAACAATACAGGTTCTCCCCACGGAGATACACTGGTTTGGATGTATCCTTTTTCCATCATCTCCTTTAGTTGTAGCTTGAGCTCAACTAGCTATGGCGTACTCATCCTATAGGGTGTCCTAGATGCTGGCACTGCTCCTGATGTAAGTTCTATCGAGAAGCCAATGTATCTTCTTGGAGGTAGGCCTGGTATCTCTTCTGGAAACACATCTTTATATTCTCTTAATATGGGGTGGTCTACTAGGTTCAGTTTGTCATCCTCAACAAATTCCAACACCTGTATTTCATATAGAGGACACCCCTTTCTACAATATTTTTTTATTTGAAGAGATGATATTTGTCTCACTGAGACAGGCTTTTGAATCCATTGGAGGGTTATCTTTCCCCCTTCTTCATTTAAACATTCTAAAGTTTTATGGTAATAGTCCAACTTAGTTTTATAAGTAGCCAACCAGTCCATACCAATCAAAAAGTCATAAGATCCCAGGGGAAGTATGTTAAGGTTCGCTCGGGTGGGCAATCCATCCATGATGAATTGACAGGCTGGTATGACCTCTACCACTTTCCTTTTGGTCCCAGTGGATAGTCGTACCAACCATGTCTTAACATGTATAATTGGTTGCAGTTTACAATTATCAACAGTCTGAGGGGCCACATAACTCAGATTAGAACCAAGGTCAATTAAAATAGAAACTAGATGGTTGGCAATCATACCTTCTAGATCTACTACTGAAGCTTTGTGGTTGTCTTGATTATTGTCCAAGGCTACATAGATTTGTGGCATGCTCCTAGCCACATCATTAACGGTGGTATCTTATTGGATATTGTAGACTCTCTTACTGTTATGCTTTCTGTGTGGACAGTCCCTCAACTAATGATCTTCTCCACAACCCCATCATTTTAAGGTTTCCTTCTTTAGGTTATCACTATTTCCTGGGACTATCTTAAAAGGTTTATTTCCACTCTTAGAGGGGAAATTTTGCTAATGCACACTTCTAGTAGGAAGGCTCATTCTAGAACCCTTCCCATAGTTCTTAAATCTTGAGGATTTAACCCCCTTCTTCTTGAACTCTAAACTACTCATCTTCTTCCAGACCTCGTGAGGTCTAGTGTTATTCCTGAATTGTTCATAAAAATACCTCGCCTTCCAGATGGTTTCTTCTAAGGTCTTTGGTTTGTCAAACTCAATCCTGACCTGGTAGGTCTGAGGTAATCCGCTAATGAATCACTACATTTTTACCTTTTCATCTTTTATGTAGGGTACATACCTCAGTATCTCAAGGAAATTATTGACATATTCATCTATGGTGAGCTTCCCTAGCCTAAGTTCATAGAATTCCTTAGTATTCCCATCCATGTATTTCTATGACAAACACTGCTTCCTGAAGTATTTCTCGAATTGTTTCCATAACAAGTCCTTCTCATGGACTCCTTTCACATTCCTAAGGTCTTCCCACCAAATGGAAGCTTTTCCATTCAGGTGGAAGATGGATATTCGAGCCTTCAAGTTTTCAGAGTAGTCATGGATTCTGAAGTACTTCTTTAACCAAGAAGCCAAGCTTCATCCTCTTCTCGCTTCTTAATATTTCCATCGAAAGAGGGTGGTTTAGATTTCTTGAACTCTTCAGGATCATGATTTTGTGAACACTTCCACTTCTTTCCTTTCCTTTGAGAATGTGAGATAGCTATGCTACTAGAAGGTCCCTCGGAGTTGCCAGCTTCCTTTCCATAGGAATCTACCGATGAGTGTCCTCTGCCTCCAGCTTGGTCCTTCTTCGAGGTACTTCTCCTAGTGTGGTCACTTATGGGGTCATGTTTTTGGATATTAGATGGACTTTGAATTTTATTCTCATTTCATTGGTCCACATGGCTGGTTGCATGTTCATGCTACAGTTGCCTCTGTATGTCGGATAAGCTCTGCAACAAGACTATGTTAATTTCCATTTGTTTGTCTTGCTCCTTTATCAATCTCTCATTGTCATCCTTGCAAATCTGTAATTCAGCCCCAAGGCTCCTTACAATTTCAGCCATATCTGGAGGGGTTTCAACTGCCCTCCTTTCATCAGATTCTTCGTCTCTATTGTGGGATCCATCCCCTACTTCATGACACAGCACCATCCTTTAGTCTTGAATTTTTCCCATGATTTACTGACTTCTCCAGTGCTGAAAAAAACACTTATTTTTAGCTAACAGTCTATTAGTTTATGAACAATACATGGTTCAAATTTCTTAAATGCACACACATAGTAGAAACTTTCATTATTTTCCTTAATAACATTTTTAACCATAATTTTTAAGAAAGAGGTAAGATAGGGTATCACTCTTTAAAATTACTCCAAATAGAGTTTTTAAGCGACTCGCCCATGAACCCAAGCAGGCCAAGCGTTGTAACCATTCTTTGATACCAATTTGTAACACCCCCATGGTGGGGCATAAAAATTTCATTCTCTTTATAGGAACAAATCCTCTCTCTACGGTCTCTAATTTGGAAAGTCGGGGGACTAGCCCCCTTCTTTCTTTGACGACCATCGTATATGACCGCGGGTTACGTCCGAACACCAATCACATGTTTGCGGGAACAGACAGGGTGGTTTGAGTCCAACCTCTTTTCTCCCTGCAATTCACCATGATCCTCCACGTATCCCATTCTCAATATCGTGGTTCCAATTGCGGCTGGCCCTCTAACTTTTAAATTCAGAGCACTTTCTATCCCCGTAATTCAACATGACCTTTGATCTCATGATATTGACGGTACCTCTGAACCGGCAGCTCAGATCTACCCCTTTTTAAATCAATGGACATGATTTTCTTCGAGACTTTGGCGTTCGGAGTTTTCAACTCCCTAACCTTGTTTTTCTCTATAGTGGCTATCTCCCAGAGTGGAAGATCTGCTGACAACCATCCCTCGCAAACGGGTGGTTCAGATGAACTCCGACTCTTCGACCTTCGGGAGTTCTTGTTCAATTCCTTCTCTTTATTCTGGAGTTATTTCTTCTGGAGTAGCAGATTGTTTGCCATGCATCCTCTTAAAATCCACGGCTCTAGCCTGCTTCAGAAATTCGGCCTTCAGAGATCTTAGATCTCAGTTTTCCTCCCTCTCCATTTCTCCCAGAACATTTTACCCGGAGTCTGCGATATGATGACATGTGTCCTCCCATAGATCAATAGTTCTCGACTGCTTCGGTTGTTCAGGATTTGGCAATTCCAAACTCTTCTCCTCCATGTCCTCCCAGAGTACTTCCACCCGGAGTTGACAATCTGTCACCACGTGCCCTTCTAGATCTAATGGTCCAGGTTCCCTTCGGCTTTCCGTCTCTTCGACTTTCAAGACTTCGGGAGTTTGTCTCACTCCTCATATGGAAACCTTTGAAGTGATGTTCCTCAAAATATCTGAAATATCGACACGTATCTCCTGATGACCAACAAATAGGATCTACTTCGGCTCTTCGGATCTTCGAGCTTCGGGAGTTTCAAGCTTCTATGCACTCATTTCTTCTGAAGTGCATTCACCTGGAGACTCTTATCTATCGACACGTATCTCCTACCGGTCAATAGACAGGATCTACTTTGGGTATTTACTTGGAGTCCATAGACTTATGCCACCTATCCTCTAGATCCGATGACTGACATTTTCTTCGGTCTTTACCCAGAGTCCATAGATTTGTGCCACCTGTCCTCTGGATCCGACGGTTGCGATCTACTTCGGGTCTTCAGATTTCAGAGGTTTCAAATATCAACTGAAACTCTTGATGTGATTATCCGAAGATCACAATCTGTCACCATGTGTCCCTTGAGATCCAACGATCCATATTTCCTTCAGAGTTTAGGTTTTGGGAATCTCAAATCTCAATTGAAACTCTTGAAGTGATTATCCAAAGCTCACAATCTGTCACCATGTATCCCTCAGGTTCCGATGGTTCAGATTTCCTTCAGACTTCGGGTTTCGGGAATCTCAAATCTCAATTGAAACTCTCAAAGCGATTATCTGAAGCTCACAATCTGTCACCACATGTCCCTTGGTGTTGCAAACCAACAGCTACTGACGCTCTTCCTCCCGAACTTCTGATTTCTCTAACTTAGAAGATTTTATAAGTATTCAAAGGCCTCGATCTTTGTTCCTCCTACGATTCCGTCTCTTGGACCTCGTCTACACTTCTAAAAAGCGTTATTTCTTCTGAGCTTGATATCCTTGAAGGTTTCGATTTCGCCCGCAATCCTCGCATTTTATGGATTTCGTCAAATTCAGGTCGAAGGTCAACAACGATCGACGGTTCATAGTAATTGTGGGGCCCTAACATGTGTGCTCTTTATTATAGAGTTCAACCCCCATGTTATCACATATTTTTGTAGGGTGATGTTTTCCTATGGAGTTGGCCATTGGGTGACCAAATGCGAAAGAAGTGGGCTTAAAAGACCCACAAATGTTTTTCATCCAAAATCAGGGCGCGATTTGTGCAAAGGCACACACATACCTGGATTGAAAAAATCCATCAAGCATAGGGTCAGTCTCGACCGTCGGATCCATTAGACAACTCATATCAGTGGATATTGGGCAATCAGGATCATAGAGATACATGAGGTATAGTGTCAAACAGAGTTATAAAATTGCGAGGCCATCCTAGCCATTGATCCAGGAAAGGAAACATGGCTCAAGATTAGCATTTTGTTGACTCACATAATGGAGTAGTCAAAGGGCAGAGCCATGAGGATTCATGAGATGCGAAATTCCAAAATAATATAGGTCGTTCGTCTCATAAGAACACATGGTGCACGATTAGCATAGTCGCGATTTCGAAAGTTGGAGCGGTCAAAGAGCAGAGTTTTAAAACTCGCGAAATGCAAAATCATGAAAAGATCGCAGTCGTTGATTAAAAGGGAACCATTGGGATAAAGGTAGATCAGGTTCGTCCGATGCAAGGGAACACACGTCACCTGATCTGAGCGATCATGATTTCACGACTTGGGGATTTAAGCATGGAACACAGTGTGAACTCGTGAAACATGAAATCTCGAAACGCCTGGGAATTAGGCCCACGATCATAGCCCAGGGTCATATAGAAGCAAGGACGTAAAGAAAGGTAGGAATCTTATTGAGTGGTAGCCAGTCGAGGCCATTCGAGGAGATGATTGTGGCTATCAAATTCAAATAAAATCTGACCGTTGATCCAGATGGGCAGTTTCGCAATTTCGAGCATTGGGCTATTTGAAATCAAGGGGAGTGAAAAACTCCCGAAATGAGAAATCCTAAAATTTCACATGGGATAAGCATGAGGTCATGACCCGAGGTCGCATGGGATGATGAAAAGGAGCTGCACAAAAGATCAAAGTGCCCAAGTTGGTCACAGAGAAATATTTGTGTGACCTCGAGGCACCAAAATTGACTTGAAGGAGTCATGAGCTCACCTGGAACATTCATGGGTGTTTCACCACATAAATGGAAAGCATTGAAGAACTGGCTGTGGAGGGTAGACCATCAGCCGAAAGTTACCCTATTATGGATTTTCTTGTGAAGCCCATACTGATCTGATCTTGCGTCTGACAAAAGAATGCAAGTGCAATCTGACAGAGGAAGATGCATCTCTCCAAGCCTTGAATGAAATGACCAGAACATGCTTATGAAGGGAGCAAGTGGCTTTGAGTATAAATACTTAGTTTTGATATTTTTTGAAGGTCGAATGGTTGAGTTAGGCCCCCTACTATTGTAATATTTTGATTGAGAACAACTAGTTCTCTGGTTATGCATTTGTTTTTGAGAGATATTAGTTAATCTGAGTCATCTTTCTTACTCCATCTTATTTTCCTATGATACTGAGAGAGTTCATGATTGACTGATTCACATGGATTGTTATGACTGTATTATGATGAATGTTGTATTATAGTGTTTTTATAGTTTCTTTCAGTTTCTTTGAGATTTGAATTCAAGATGATATTGTGTTTAAGTTTTTCCTCCTTAGGATGTTGGAAGACCTGATGTCCACAACAGACCTCTACACTCTCCTCACCAAAGCCTTCCCTCTATTCACCCTTACTCCAACTTACTGACTGAAGTTGATTCCAGACCTCAATTTTGCTTGCGCATACCAGTCCATGTTTCTGAGTTAGAACATTATTATCATTGAGTCTTCTCCATTTGACCACCTAAAAATCATTTACATTTACTGTATAAACTGATGGGTACTGGGCTTATCCTCATTATAGTCTGATGTTGATTCCTAGTGCTAACACCCCGCAATCTGAAAATTACTCGCCCAACTCGGTCCAATCAGAGTCATTGATATTCCATTCCAATGAGATCAACGGTGTTGGTGAATTGTGGGTCACAAAATAGCACGTCCGCTACTTTCACCTTCACGCTCCGCAATGATTCCCCACCCTTGATCTCCATTCATAGATTGGTGGTTCACACTGATTGCGGGGTCCAACCTCGGAAATATGGGAAGTGCTCACTCGTCTCTAGTCCAATATTATTCATTGATATTCCATTCTCGATGAGATCAATGATGTGGGTTGATTACAGGCCGTGAACTAGCAGGTCTACTAATTAAACCTTCGCACTCTGCAATGATATCCAACCATCGATTAAATCGATCAGCTGGTGTTTGATTCGTTAACCCTAGTGCGTGTATGAATCGATATAACAATCGGTATGGCCTCTCCTCATGTTAAATGGATTGCTTCCATCTCCGCTGTCATATTCTTAGGTCATCGGTGGTTTGGGTAACTCGACTATCATACAATTTGACATCTTGAAGCTTCAAGCTCCAAGGTTCCAAAACCTTCATGAGCTAACTCCTTTTTGCACAGGGTTCCTAGACTCGAGGCACATGGGTCTTTAGATAACTCTTGGGCTATAGTCCCTGCTCTTAGATGTGTTTATGGTTAAGGACTTAGGCATAAGTTCAAAATCTTCTAGACTACTGGTATGAAGGGAACTTCTTCATAACTCATGGGGCTTTAAGGTCTGAGTCAGGGAAAAGTAAAATCGTGAGGTTACCAAATGATAGCTATGCCCAGAGGCATTCTCCGACTCTAGAATGGTGATGTAGTTCCCTGGAGAAAGCGCCCTTGAGGATTGAACGAGAGCATATGGAAAATAAAATAGAAGTGTAAATTCTTAATGGAACGAATGTATACTCATAACCTAATCATTTAATACAGAAACCATTTGTAGACGTATATATACTCGCATGCATCCATTATTTACAGTTCAAAGCACAAGGCAAGAAAACACTTATCAGAACCATAGGACGTGATGAAACTGCTGAAAGGGATGCTTGTTTCCACCCAACCATAGGCTCAGTCACTCCCCATGGATTTTTCACTGGCCACCCCCAAGCTTAAACCACGATGCTTTGAGATTCAATCTCTTACTTCCAGTTCAACGGAAGTTAGGGACGAAGGTTACTCTCCTTCTCCCAATATAGAAATAGATAAGGATGAAGGTTACTATCCTTCTCCCAGCTCAGTCTCTATTTTTTGTGATCAAAACTCACTTTCCTCTTTCAGTCCTCCCTTAGACCCGAGAGCTTCGACTCTCATCTCTGCATTCTTCGCAAGTCTTCCTCTTCCCACCTAGCTTCCTTTCTTTCCTTCCTCAACAATATTGCATGTGGCTCAAATTTCCAGTCCATGGTCAAGTCTGTATGCCTTACTGATGGGTGGTCTGCCCCATCCCCTCATTAAATCTTGAGCAGGTCTTCACACCTACCAACCTGACTGTAATTCATTCCTGGGTCAGAGGTTTGTTCTGATATGAGAAATTAATTCCAGCATGGTACTGGTTTGGTGGAGGTTAACGCAACCATTCTTGGTCCACTCCACCACCTTTTCATAGCATTCATGGTTTATCTTAGCACATCCCCTCTTTCAACAGTCATGCAACATGTAACCATTTTCTATTAAAATAACAAAATTTACATTCATTGACCTTCTACACAAAGGTCCATCAAATCAAACATTCACACTTTTATTTTTTCCATAGTTCCTTGGCCAATATAGTTATATTTACAAACTGGGGGAAACAAGGTGTTACATTCAGCTTCCGTTTACACACATATATGGAAGTTTACCACTTATGTATATGCGCATATACTACACATATACATAAGTTGACCACTTTCGTATATGTGCATATATGGAAGTGGTCAGCTTCTTTATATCCGCATATACGAAAGTGGTCAACTTCCATATATGTGCATATACAACACATATACAAAAGTTGACCACTTCTGTATATGTGCATATACGGAAGTTGACCACTTCCATATATGTGCATATATAAAAATGGTTGACTTTTGTATATGCGCATATACGGAATCTAGACACATTCATATATCCGCATATACGGAATCCGGGCACATTCATATATCCGCATATACGCAAGTGGTCATATTCTATATATGTGCATATAAGGAAGTGGTTGAATTCCATATACTTCTTTTGTATATTTGCATATACGGAAATGGTCGGCTTTCGTATATGCACATATATGGAAGTGGTCAACTTTTGTATATGTGCATATACAGATGCTGACCACTTTGTGTATGTACATATACATAAGCTAACCACTTCTGTATATGCACATATGCAGAAGCCGACCACTTCTGTATAAGCACATATACGAAAATGGTTGGCTTCCATTTATGCACATATATGGAAGTTGACCACTTCTGTATATGCACATATACGACACATACACAGAAGATGACCACTTTCATATATGCACATATATGAAAGTGGTCAACTTCCATATATGCCCATATACGGAAGTGGTCAACTTCCATATATGTGCATATATGACACATATACAAAAGTTGATCACTTCTGTATATGCGCATATACAGAAGATGACCACTTTCGTATATGTGCATATACGAAAATGTTCGGTTTTCATATGTGTGCATATACAGAAGTCGACGACATTCATATATGCACATATACAGAAGCCGACCATTTCTATATATGCACATATATGGAAGTTGACCATTTCTGTATATATGCACATATACGGAAGCAGACCATTTCCATATATGTGCATATGCAGAAGCTGACCGCTTCCGTATATGCACATATATGGAAGTCGACCATTTCTGTAAATGAGCATATATGAAATTTCACCACTTCCGTATATGTGCATATACGGAAGCCGATTCGTAAATGTGCATATACAGAAGTGGTCAACTTCCATATATGCGCATACATGGAAGTGGTCAACTTTCGTATATGTGCCATATATGCACATATACAGAAGTTGACCACTTCCGTATATGGTCATATACGAAAGTGGTCAACTTCCGTATAGTCAACTTTTGTATATGTGTCGTATATGTGCATATACGGAAGCTGACCACTTCCATATATGTACATATATGAAAATGGTTGGCTTCCATATATGTGCATATACAAAAATGATCACCTTCAGTATATCCAGATATACAAAGGCGATTGGATCCCATATATGGGCATATACGAAAATGATCAGCTTCTGTATATGCGCATATAAGGAAGCTGACCACTTTCATATATGCACATATACGAAAGTGGTCAGCTTTCGTATATGACCATATACGGAAGTGGTCATCTTCCATATATACCACTTTCGTATATGTTCATATACGAAAGCTGGCCATTTCCATATATGCGCATATACGAAAATGATTGGCTTTTGTATATGTGCATATGCAGAAGTTGTCAACTTTCGTATATACAAAAGTGTTCAACTTTCGTATATTGGCATATATATAAGCTGACCACTTCCGTATATGCACACATACATAATCTACCACTTCCGTATATGCACATATATGGAAGCCTACCACTTTCGTATAAGCACATATACGAAAATGGTCAACTTACATTTATGCACATATATGGAAGTTGACCACTTCTGTATATGTGCATATATGACACATATAGGGAAGATGACCACTTTCATATATGCACATATACGAAAGTGGTCAGCTTCCCTATATGCGCATGTATGGAAGTGACCAACTTTAAACATTGAGACTTTTGTGGTCACTCACTATCTCAAAAAACCACAACCCGTGAGGTAATAAATAGCAATAAAGACCTCCTATCTCAGGATTAAACCTATCTAATCTTTGAGAGACAAGACTGTTGGGCACTTTAATTGTCTAAATAAATAGATAATTAAGGTGCTCAATATAAGTTGTCAAATCTAGGGAAGTTTTGTTATTGCGAGATAATTGTGCACAGTCTATGCTAGATTGATGAAAGAAAACATTAATCAAGTTGCAGTATTGAAAGAAAATAGATTTTTGGAAAACTAAACACTAGCACAAGTTGTTGAAATAGCTGGAGTTCTAATCTATTTTTTAAGGATTGAAATCATGCTTGCTTAATTGAAATCTATATTGATGAGTGTATAAGAATCCTATATTATCTATCTTATTCTGATTTTCTATTTTATCCTTGCAGAAAGGAATTATGTGCTAATTGTAGAAAGGAAATCTACTTTAGTTGTAGGGAGTAAATTCACACTTTTAATTACTTATTGTTGAAAGCAAAGTTTTATCTAGTGCAAAAAGACTATTCTCCAGCAGTATACAACACTTGACTCTAATTCTCATGAGACACACTGATGTGCATTTGACAGAGAGGAACTGAAGTGTAACAACAATTATGATCTAATAATGCTAACAGGTTATTCACATAAATCAAAGTAGCTAATCTAAAACAACAAAACAGAGGGGAGTCCCTGAGGAAGGTGGGCCCTTTCCTTCTCACTGAATCCACTCAAAGAGATCATAGTAGGTTGGAGAAACTCAAGTCACCTTCTTTATTAAAATCGCCATAAATTGTTCATTTACAATTTGTTTCACTTTACTTCACAATTCCACAACTAATCTACGTTATTAATGATTACAAAAGCTCTGTTATTTAAAGACAGAGTCATTTAGTTCAAAATGGACTCAGAAAATTCTTGAGAATCCCATATTCTCAAGATGTTCATAAGATACAAGAGATCTGTCATATTCATCAAATCTAGACAAAGAATCATCGTGAGCCAAAACATGTAACAGCAGAGGATCATTCTTTAGGATTTGTCTTGCAGGTTCGATGGCCATCTGTTGCAGCGAGTGTAACAGCTTTTAGGATTGGTGCGCATATGTTGCAATTGGTGTAACAACTTCTAGGATAAGTGGGTGTCTGTTGCAGCAAGTGTGACAGCTTCCAGGAAAGGTGCGCAGTTGTTGTAGTCATGTAATAGTATGCTAGACTAGCACACAGCTGTAGCAATTGGTGTAACAACAACGATCTTTCTTTAAGTCTTGGCTATTCTACACATTTTGATCATTAGTTTCACATTTATAAGTAAAATATGAGAAATAATACCAATCAAATGTGTTAAATAAATAATAATATTAAAGAAAGATTAATGACTCGTACCTTAGGAAAAAGGGTCTTGGCAATATCAAAATAGGCATTTAGCATAGGAATGATAAGTTTGAAAGGGTAAAAGATATAGTGAAAAAGGGACATTTCTGGGTCCTAACATGCCCCCCAACTAAAGACATTGCATGTCCTCATGCAAAAAAACTTTCAAACCTTTCACTGAATCTGAAGTAGGGAGATGACTCCTCCCATGTAAGCTGCTAAGACAATTCGTTAAGTGCCTGTATGCAAAACTGTGTGTATCCCCAATATTTGTTAGCTCAAAAATTTGTCCTGCTTGCCTTGTTTTTAAGAATAGAGTGCAACAGAGGTTCTTGTGTTTGAGATGTCGGTGAACCAACAGATACTCTATTACGTAGAGATATCCTCTTTCTTACTGGTTCTTGTGGAGCAGTAAGGTCAAATTATGTCTTAACTTAGAGGTTGACTGGTTCTTCAGGCTGGCCAGTGACTGGTACTTTTACTATTTTATAGCCTGCCTCAAAATAGATATTACCACATTCAGAGCACATGAGCTCTCTATGCTGGTCCATAACAAATTTTCTAAGTGATAATATGTCTAAGGATATCCCCTCTAGATTGTTCTGATGATCCACCTGTAACTCATCCCTTAAGGAAGCCAACTCTGCTTTGAGGCTATCATTTTCCTTTAATAGTTCAGTTATCTTGGAATTTGCTGTGTCCTGGATCTTCTTCTCAATTTGAGAAAATATTTGAGCAAGTGGCACATCCTCGCAAGTTTGTGTAACTGGTTCTCGTGTGGCATATGCACCCAGGACTTGTTCCGGTGCAATAGTTGATTATGGCCTGAATAATTCTTGTGGAATAGTCTTTGCTTGGATAGTTGGTTCTTGTGTAACAACCATGTCATCTGAGGGGACTGGTTCTTGTGTAGCAGTCTCTGTAGTAATGGAGGGTAATGGAAGAAGAATAGGTATTGCATGTTCCATATCCTTCCATCCCACTGCTACCGCAGTAGACTTTGTTGATTGATTTCTCCTCCTAGGTAAAGTAGAGACAAAAACATTGTCTTTCTTTTTCATGGGCTTCAGAGAGGAAGGGTGTTCTTCAACAACTATACATAGATGAAATTTTGGAATGCTAGGGTCTGGTATAATCTGTACTTCATCAGTCATCGATGGATGCGCGGAATCATCAAGTGGAGCTGGTGATTCTACAATAACTCGTGTACATTCCTCCTGTAATGATAAAATGGTAGCGTGAAATTCCTTGCACAAGGTGAAACCTGGAATACATACCTCCATACATTTTGGTAGGGTTTGAGTATGAGCAGACTCAAGACAATCTATGGAAGCATCTGGTACAACCCTGTTGATGCCCCTCTTAGATTTTCTTGTAGGCTTAGGTTTTCTTTTCTGAGGCGATTCAGTAGCAGTGATAATAGGGGTCTGAACTATTGTTGCAACACTAGGAGAGTTTCTTTTGTCGATTCTCTTTTGAGATTCTCGTCTAGATTGATGTTTGGTTGGCTGAATTGATTCATTGGCAGATACAGTAGATATTGGTACTGTTGTTACAACAACAGGTGGATTTTGAGTTGTTGTTGGTGCCACAGGAGAAGGAATCGAGGTACTTATAGTTGTAGTGGATGTTGGAGTTGTTGTTATAGTGGATCTCTCTAACCTAGTTCTTGTCTTGGTTAGTGTAGATATAGAAGGAAGGAATTTCCTTTTCTTAGATTTAAGGGTCCGAGGGAGTTCCTGAACAATGGATATTGTAGCAGAGGGCTGAGGATCATGATTTGGACCAGGGATTTCATTGTCGACTGCTGGCTCAACCACCACTGAGGGCAGAGGGTTTAACTATTTTGGTTCAATACTATCAAGGCATTTCTGAGCGGTGTGAGAGGTGCTTTGGATTTTGCATTTGGTTTTCGTAGTTGACTTGCGGGTAGTTACAGTCGGGGTGTTAACTTTTGGTGCAGTCGAGGGTACAGGATGTGACTGTTCTAGGTTGGTTGTAACAACAGGAACATGAATTGGCTCAGGTAATGGGTCATTAGGAATTCCCATTCTGTTATGAATCAACAATCCTATTTGTCTATGATTTGAAAGAAAATTCATGGGGTGCTAGGATTTCTTAACAAATTGAGCCATATTATGTAGGGATTGAAGTAGGTAGTAAGGGATGTTGATTAGCTTCTGATGTCACAAATGCGATAGTAGAACAAAATCAAAAAAATAAATGACTTGATATCTCCCTTCACATGTAATGTACCTTTTTATGAATTTTGATACCTTTCCCCATGGCTCTGGTAAGGAACTGACACCTTCACCTCGGCCTTTGGTTTCTACTCACTCATTTCCCATGAGGAAACCCTTATGTGCATCGGGAAGATGCGCTTTCCTGTTAAACCATTTGACTCATGTGGTCGGAAATCCTATCACAACCACTGTGCTATATTCTATCACTGGAATCCACACTCCGTTTACCATTGAATATTCATATGTGAGATTTTGACTAAACTGTAAGACCTTTGCTTCATTAAACCCCTGCAGCTTCTTAAAATAGGGAATCTAGCCAACTTGCAGAAATATTTGATAAACATCCAGGTGCAACAACAATGTATTGAGATTTTTTGGCTCATATATTACGGGCGTCTCTCCCATGACATTTTGTTTCTATTAGACAGTAAATTAGGAGGAGAAATCAACACCTAAACCAGAGATAGATCAAGTTGATCATGGATTTGCATGAAGAACGCAGTGTCACAGCAAAAATAAGCGGTGTTAGAAGGTGGCGGAGGTGAAATTAAAAAGAAATTTTGTGGTTAGGTCGATGTGGATTTTCGTTGATCCAGGTGGATATCGGTGGCCACCCACCTTTTCCAACTGGCTCAAAACAGCTTTCTGGCAATTTTGACAATTTACTATTTTTAGCAGGTTTTAACTTCCAGGGCCATTTTGAAGGCCTAAATGAAGGTTTTTCGAGATCGAGGTTCTCAAGTATATTTGAAGGCATTATTGAGCCCCCAAAATGAATCTCCTTGATGATACCTTTCCAACGAGCTATCATACGCCTAAAATGGAGATCGTATGCAAAAGTTACAACCCCGGGAAGTTGATGTACTAACTTACCCAAACGAGGCCCACATGAATTTTGGCGCTTCATCTCCTAGGGTTAGGTTTTTGGATGTCTAGGAATTTTGGCATTCTCTTTTATTGTAAAAGGGCTTTCAAAGCCTCATTGTAACCATCTTCTTGCGAATGCGAGTAGCCGTCACATCTCTTCTCAGAGATAAGTTGCCACCATTCTAGCGAGTCTTTCACTCTGTATTTTACAGTCTCTGTACATTTCTTTCATTAAT
>ML779374.1:177707-193836 GCA_009831015.1 Picea engelmannii
CGCCTTTCAAGGTACAAGTTAATTTTGATATTCTTGTATTTGAAGGACAGATAGATGCAGAAGCCCTAGAAAAATGGTTAACTCTGCTAGAAGGTTATTTCTCTGTTCACAATTTTTCCAACAAAAAAAAGATCACCTTCGCACTCCTTAAATCTCTCCCTCATGTCAAACATTGGTGGGAAACTTACTGGGAGAAAAGTTCCATAGAGGAGTCTGGAATATATGGGGTCGATCCCACTTGGGATTTTTTTGTGGATGTGGTAAAGGAACAGTATTACCCTGTTGGCAACTATGAGGACCAGTACATGAGATGGACCACACTGCGGCAAGAGAGGGGCCAAGCAGTTCTGGAGTTCAACAATACCTTCCATACCTTGTGCACCAAGTTGGGTATCAAAGACTCCGAGCGACATTTGGTTCTGAAATACCGTGGGGCTCTACACATATACATCCAAACTAAAATGGATTTTCTGGACATCTCATCACTCGGTGCTACCTATCAATATGCTGTTAAAATCGAGAAGAAATTTAAGCACCAGAAAAAATGGGAGTTCAAGTCTACAAATCCGCAACAACCAAAGTATGAAAAAGACAACCCTAACAAACAGTCTCCCGAAAACCAATCCAAGACACAGGAAAAGAAGGGTCACAGGAAGACAAAGAAGGACACCGGAAAATGGTACGATTTCCACAAAATCCCCTGGCACAACACCGATGAATGACACTCAAAATAGTCATTGGTGGCTGAGATCAAAGACAAGGAGCCGAACCCTGATTATGAAAATACCGGTAAAGGACAGATCATTGATGCGGACCCCACTGCTATTGTCGCGACCACAAAAAATCAACCAAAAGAACCAACAGATCCTGATGAGGGGGAGCACATTTTTCATTCAAAAATGTGAGTGAAGGGGACCCTGCTGCATTTTATTATTGATAGCGGAAGCCAAAAGAACCTCATCTCAGCATAGGTTGTCAAACAGTTGGGATTGTCGACAACACCACACCCGCAGCCATACAACATCGGGTGGCTTCGCCAAGGACAAGATCTTCGTGTCAGCCAATAGTTTTGATTGTCATATGGCATCCAACCCTTCAAGGATGAGGTATTATGTCATATTTCCCCACTAGATATCTATGATGTTCTCTTGGGCCAGCCATATATGTGGAAGCGCCATGCTATTTATGAGTCTCAACCTCGTAGTGTTATTGTCACTTTGGGGGGTCATCTCTACAAAATACCAGAGGTAGTTCCCACTACTGTTCCACCTAAAAAGTGTTGCAAAGTAGTATCTCATACTGCAAAATTTAGCTTCTTCACAATTTGTTCAAAAGGAGAATAGAAGGACACTGCAACCACTACAACCTAGCCCCAAGAACCTTCTATCCTATAGAAGCAGGTCAATAAGGCTGCAGCAAAATGCAAAGATTCCTTATGCACAACATCCTCTCATGTAGCTCGACTTCTTAAATAGCCTCAACCTCAACAGGTTCATGATATACTTCCACAAACTGAGCAGTGCGACGTCTCCAGCAAGACAAGCAGCTCCCAAAATGAATATTAAACAAATGCTTTTCCTTCTCCCCCAGGAATTCAACGCAATGGAGACCATTTCTTCCTAAAGAGGGAGGATTGATCCAGGTGGATATCGGTGGCCACCCACCTTTTCCAACTGGCTCAAAACAACTTTCTGGCAATTTTGACAATTTACTATTTTTAGCAGGTTTTAACTTCCAAGGCCATTTTGAGGGCCTAAATGAAAGTTTTTTGAGATCGACGATACCTTTCCAACGAGATATGATACGCCTAAAACGAAGATTGTATGCAAAAGTTACGACCCGAGGAAGTTGATGTACTAACTTATCCAAATGGGGCCCACATGACTTTTGGTGCTTCATCTCCTAGGGTTAGGTTTTTGGATGTCTAGGACTTTTGGCATTCCTATTTATTGTAAAAGGGCCTTCAGAGCCTCATTGTAACCATCTTCTTGTGAATGCGAGTAGCCATCACATCTCTTCTCAGAGATAAGTTGCCACCATTCTAGCGAGTCTTTCAATCTGTATTTTACAGTCTCTGTACATTTCTTTCATTAATAGAAATCGTGTATTACTGTATATCTATGTTTATGGTTGCATATCTGATACATTTCTGTTATATTATTGAATATCCGCAATATCTCTGTGCATTTATTTATTATATCTCCGCTCTCATTTCGTGCTGAAAATAATCCATATCATTCGTTCCCCCCCCCCAACTAATCTTATTGGCTCACGTTTTAATGGATTAGGACAATTGATCAGGTTTTCATGAAAGCATGCTTTCATATCCATATCAATTTAGACACGTAATATTAGCAACGTACCTCATAACTTACCACCCGAACTTAGCTGTCGGAGTAACTGCACTATCCAACCGCCATTTGATCTGCGTCAAGTGGTTGCAATAATGAGAGATGACTCTCGAATGTGAGAAATGATGATATGACAAGTGGAGCATAAGTGGAGTCCTTTCTATGGTCGAACCGTTGAAAAGTTGCAGATGTGGAGTTTAAGTAATGATGAAGCGGCTCTTGTGGGACAGAGAGAGCATAAAGTATTTTTTTCAAAAATGGCAGAAATATTGACAAAACAACAATGTTGTTGTATGTAGAAATGGAATAAATGTTAAGAAGGTGGGTAGTAGCGTAGAAACTAGCCAAAAGGGAAAAATAGTAGTAGGTGTATCAACAAATATTTTGGTCGGAATTGTGGTACTAGGTGTAGCAGTATGTAAATTGGCCAATTTGTCGTAAAAGGGTGTAACAACATACAATGCAAAAGAGTCGAGAACAGGTGTAAAACATGCAAATCAACCAAAAGGTGTAACAACATGTAAATCGGCCAAAGGGTGTAACAGCATGTAAATCGGCCCGAACACAGAAATACTTAGTTTTTAGGAAGTTTTGCAACTTCCAAAAACTAATCCTTTGGTGTCTTCCATTGTCATATACCTTGTTGTTCTTCAATTTATCTACACACAAGCAACTTCCTGATACCTTTCTAGGCTAAATTTATTAGAAAAAAAAAATAGAGAAATGAAATGCGTGAAGCAAAATCAGAAAATTTCAAATTTGCACAACTTATTTATATACAAAATTTTATTTGAAAACAAAATGTCCTAAAGTTCAAAAGGGGAAGGAGCAGGCTTTGTTCCCTTTAAAAATTGGTAATCTATATCAGCGGTACATCTCAATTTAAATTCTTCCTTGGAAAGTGGTCGTTGATATAGGCTCAAGCGATGACCATTTGCATATAACTGTGTATTGGATCTGTCAATAGTAATTAACCTGACTGCCCCATTGGAAAAAACATTGTCTATCTCGTAAGGTCCAAGCCATCGTGTACGTAGCTTACCCTCAAATTATTTAAAGCGTGAATCATACAACAGGGCCCAATCCCCTTTTTGGAATAATTTATTCTTAATGACTCAGTCATGCCATTTTGTTCTCTGTTGCTGAATCATTGTGGTTTGATGAATAACGTCGAAACGCTTTTCATCAAGCTGATTGAGTTGTTGCAGACTGGTCTTCTATGCCATAGTCAAGTCGAGGTTGACTGCTAATGCAGTTCTTAAGGTTTTGATTTCGAATTCAATGGGAAAAATAGGGCTTTTCCATATACAAGCTCATAAGGAGAAAACCCAGTTGTGTTCCTCCAAGTAGTTCAATAATCCCATAGAGATTCATGTAATCTATCAGACCAATCCCTACGATGTTCTCTCACTATCTTGGTAAGAATAGCTTCTATGACTTTGTTGGTACTTTCTACTTGGCCATTACCTTGTGGATGGTATGGAGAAGTTGTTCTATGTAAAACATAATATTGACTGAGTAGGGCTTCAAACTTATGTGATGTGAAAGGGGGTCCTCCATCAGTTATTAATTCTCTGGGAATTCCAAACCTAAAAAATATATCTTCAAACAATAATTCTAAGACAACTTCTTCTGAGGCCTTGATGAGTGCTTTTGCCTCCACCCACTTGGTCATGTAATCTGTACAGACCAATATATAAAATTTCTGATTAGAAGGTGGGTTAATGGGACCTATAAAGTCCATGGCCTATGTATCAAAAGGCTCTAACACTACTTGAGGCTAGAGAGGCATCTCATCCCTATGATTTGGCTGACCCATTAGTTGGCAACTATCACAGGCCTGTACATACTTCTTGGCATCTTGAAATATGGTGGGCCAAAAATAACCCATCCTTAAATTTTTATGTCCGATCCTTTTATCAAAAAAATGACCCTCACAAGGGCCATCATGGCAAGCTTTGAGAAGCTCATAAACTTCATCATCTGTCACACATCACCTGATTTCTTGATCTAGGCCTGTGTAGAAAAGGTAACCCTCTATCCAACTATACTGAGCACTCTTCTGAATGATTTTCATTCTTTCTCTTGGGGATAGATGTGGAGGTACCTTCCCTGCAACCAAGTAATTATAAATGTCGGCATACTAAGGTGAGTGAGTAGATATGGAAAACAAATGTTCATCTGGAAAGGAATCATCTAATGGTGAATTATCATCATTTATATTCAGTCTTGAGAGAAAATCAGCAACCACATTTTCTTTCCCTGGTCTATCTACTATAGTGATGTCAAATTCTTGAAGTAATAACAACCATCGTGTTACTCTGGCATTAGTAATAGGTTTATTCACCAGATATTTATTTGTTGTATGATCGGTATGAATAAAGGTAGGATAACCAGTGACATAATGCCTGAATTTATTGATTGCATAAACTACTACCAAGAATTCTCTTTCAGTAACTGTATAATTTAACTCAGCAGGAGCCATATTCTTGTTGATATAGTAGATAACATAGGGTTCTTTGTCCTCATGTTTCCCTAGTACCGCAAAAATTGTAGTGTCTAAGGCATCTGAAGAAATGTGAAAAGGAAAAGCCTAATTGGGCCCTCTCAAAATGGGAGCTATGGATAATTTTTGTTTCAGATCTGTAAAAGACAATTCACAATTGTTAGTCCAATGAAAGTCAACATCTTTTGTTAATAGGAAAAACAAGGGAGAGGCAAGTTTGGAATTTTTTTTAATGAATATCCTGTAATATCTAGCATGCCCTAAAAAACGTCTTACCTCTTTCTAAGTTGTTGGAGTTGGAATGTCCAAAATTACCTAGATTTTGGTTGGGTCTACTTGAATTCCTACATAAGAAATGAAGTGTCCCAGCACCACACCTTCGCTCATCATCACATGGAATTTTTCCATGCTTAAAGAAAAATGAGACTATATACATCTTTTGAGCACTTTTTTCCATGTTAGTCAAATCTTGATCAAAATCAATACCATAAGGTGTAAAATCGTCCATGAATATCTCCATACAGTCATTCACCATATCAAAAAAAATACGAATTACAGCTCTCTGGAAAGTGGATGGCGCATTACAAAAGCAAAATGGGAGAACCTTGTAGAAAAATGTACCCCAAGGGCTGGTAAAGGTGGTCTTATCTTGGTCCTATGGAGCAATTTTTATCTGGTTATATCCACTGAATCCATCTAGGAAAGAGAAAAACTTTTTCTCAACTAGGTTGTCTAGAACCCGATCAATAAATGGAAGAGGGAAATGATCCTTCTGTGTGGCCTTATTCAAGGCTCTATAGTCCACACACACTCTCCATTTACCATTATTTTTAGGTACAATAACCAATGGTGAAACCCACTCGTTGTCTGATATAGGATAGATGAATTCAACATTGGGAAGTTTCTGGAGTTCCTCTTTAACTATTTCTTTAAGATTAGGGTTCATCCTCCTTTGGGGTTGGAAAATGGGTTGGCATTCTTCCTTGATGTATATATGGTGGGTGCATAATACAGAAGAAATTATGTTCATATCCATGTAATCCCAAGCAAATGCCTCCTTATGTTCAATTAGTAATTTCATCAATCGACGAGTTTTAGCAATAGATAAATCGGGATTGATGTTCAGGGTTTTTCCAAGTTCGATTTCTACAGTGATGCTCTTAGAACTGACTTTGGAAAATAATTTGGCTTTTGTTGTTTTAGCATTTTTTGTTACAGCGTTTGTTGTTACAGCTGAATTGATTTGATTTACAGCAGTTTCAGAGAAACTTTCCAGGCTCATCTCTTCCTAGGCAATAGGGTCAAAGATTTCAGTCAATCAGTGGTGCATGTTCTGTGTGACAGTAGAGGGATCACAGATAAAATAGTTGATTAAATCATCCTCTATCTCATATTTGAAACTCAGGGATTTTCCTATGGTTAACACAGGCAGATCACTTTCATCCTCAATGTCCATCCATAAAGAATTTTCGGGTTCCATACTGGGTGTAGCATGAGGATACATGGTAAGTTTTTTCATGTCATAACCATCAAAGATGGTCATGGAACGAAATCTACAACCAATGAAGGCATCAACTGTAGCTAACCATGGTCTTTCTAGGATTAGAGGGTGGCCCCTTAGATGGGTTTTGGCATTGAAAAATGACAAAATTAGAAGGATACTCCCATGAATCAACTAAAATGACTAAATCATCGATCACTCCTTTTGGTCTGATGGTGGAATGATCAGCTATATATAAAATAGTAGGATTAGGTCGGACTTGCGTTCTGAGTTGCAGCAATTGTGTAGTTTCTATTGGAATAATATTAATTGTTTCCCCTAAGTCAACTAACACATGGGGAATAGGTGTTTGGCCAATTTTGATAGTGACTGTAGGGTTTCCTGGGTCACCATATTTAATGGGTGGGGTTTTGCCTAACATCAATTCAAACAAGTCCCCCACTACATGAACTATGAGGGGGTCCCTAGGGTTCCTTCCAGGTCTTTTGATATAGAGATATCTCATAGTCTTGGCATAAATAGGGACATCTCTAATCACTTGCAATAGTGGAATGTTAACATGTAGGTTTTGCAATTATCCAAAGAGATTGAAGGATGGTAATTCCATAGTTTTGGTAATTTCCAATCTTTCAGGGAATGGGGGTCTGCTGATTCTTTAATAGGTTGGTCAATTTCTTTTGTATCGGAAAATGGTTTTTCTATTGATTCCTTGTTTGATTCTGAAGATGGAGCATCTTCAATTATGGGCTTGACTATTCTCCATGATCTTAATTTTATCTCATCACAAGGCATAGGAGTAATAGAAAGAGTTGGCACATTATACATATCAATATTCTGAATGGCCTTATTATTTGGGTTTGGGTTAGGTTGCAAAAGCATATGAGGTCATAAGGGAGGATTGTTCTATGGGGCATTGGGAGGTAACTGTAGTTGTTGTTGTTGATACTGGGGTTGGAACTGTTGTTGTTAGAGGTTCGGTTGATGGTTTTGATAGCTAAGTTGTTGTTGAGGGCCTCTCCAATATGGGTTCCATTGCCCATGGTGACTCTTTTGTTGGGGCATAGGTAACCATGTATTGGAATCTTGATAAGGAGGGAGAATTGGATTTGGAGGGGGAGCATTCATATGGCCATAAGGTAGCTGATTGTTCCAATAATTAAGTGTTGTAGGAGAGAATTGAGAGTTCATACCTTGGCCTCTTGGCTGCCATTGTCTTCTTTGTGTAATTATATAGGCAACCTCCGCTTCTTCATTAGTTGCCTTCATTGATTCTTTTACACCTGGTAAAGAGGGACATTTGTCAGTAGGATGATCCAATTCACAAATAAGACATACTTGAACACTGTTCAGTTGGCATTCTCTTTTCGGATGTTTGTCTCTACACTTTGGACAGAAAATGGACAATGCCTTTTCTGCTTCTTCTTGTTTTTGTTTAATCTGCAGAGTATCAATTTGTGAATAAAAAGAGTTAATCATTTATGTTTTGAAATATTCTAATAGATTACCTATTTCTTCTCTTGTTGCCCCTCCATTGGCTGATTTTTGTACCCTTGAAAAAGTGGTATCCTTGGTAACTGACTTATTCCTTGTAGTTCCTCAAGAAAATCTCTTGCAAAGATTTACAATGTCTTCATAGGATTCCTTAGATATATCTCCCTTGCCAAGCATATTTAGCATGTCTAAACAATCATCTCTAACCCCTTTTAGAAAAATATCTTTCAAAGTTTCCTTACTCACATCCGGATGTCCAGACCTTTGTAGATTGTACTAGAGTCGCTCTACAAAATCTTCAAGGGTCTCATCCTCTTTCTGAGACATCTTGAACAGTTTCTCCCTTCGTTCCCTTGTTCGACAGTAGTCTTGGTACTTGTTCAGGAAAAGCTGCCTCATCTGTACCCACGTTGAGATATTCTCTCCTCCAAGGCTCATGAACAATCTTAACGTATTTCCCTTCAATGTGGCTGGACATAGTTTAAGTTTCTACCCAGTAGTAGTGTAGTCATATCTTCTACACAGAATATCAAATTCAAACAGAAACTCATCTGGATCCTCATTAGACAATCCATGGAAATTTGGTAGGGCTGAAAGAGGTATGTTCTTCATAGTAGCTATCTTCCTTGTAGGAATATTAGTAATAGGAAAAACCAGGGGAGAGATAGTATTTTCATCATTTACCTGATCTTCATTGTTTTGTGGCTCCTCTCGGCTGAACTCCTCTTCATTATCTCCTTGATTTTCCATGGCTGCTCTCTCATTCCACTCAATCTGGTAAGCATCCCACTCCTCTTTAGTGACTATTTGTTCATTAATATGATAAAAATCTTCTTCTGGTCTTTCTCTTGGTCGAGCTATACTTCCTCGGTCTTCAACATTCTCCAGTGTTGCTTGTTGATTTGTTGGTGACATAATTTTAGCTTCAGCGCTTGATGAAAGAAATGTTTCCAACTGGGGCAGTTCTAATGACTGAGGAATTTGAATCCTTGGAGGATTTGAAGGGTGGAAGATAGATCCTGAAGAAGAATCTGCTCTGGTTATAATCTCATCAACAAAGGTTGGTCTTCCCAGTGTAGGGTTCCTTCCTCCACGTCCTCTGGTACCTATAGGGTTAGTATTTTTGGGAATACGTCCTCTTGTTCCTCGATTCATGTAGACTTATTCATTCCTAAGAAAAGAAAACTAATGTTCATACAAAACTCTATAATTATCTTCCCCGACAACGGCGCCAAAATGTTGGGCACTTTAATTGTCTAAATAAATAGATAATTAAGGTGTTCAATATAAATTGTCAAACCTAGGGAAGTTTTGTTATTGCAAGATCATTGTGCACAGTCTATGCTAGATTGATGAAAGAAAACATTAATCAAGTTGCAGTATTGAAAGAAAACAGAGTTTTTGAAAACTAAACACTAGCACAAGTTGCCGACAGAGCTGGAGTTCTAATCTATTGTTGTAGGATTGAAATCACGCTTGCTTGATTGAAATCTAGATTGATGAGTGTATATGAATCCTGGATTATCTATCTTATTCTGATTTTCTATTTTATCCTTGTAGAAAGGAATTATGTGCTAATTTCATAAAGGAAATCTACTTTAGTTGCAGGGAGTAAATTCACACTTCTAATTACTTATTGTTGAAAGCAAAGTTTTATCTAGTACAAAAAGACAATTCTCTAGTAGTATACAACACTTGACTTCTGATTCTCATGAGACACACTAATGCGCATTTGACAAAGAGGAATTGAATTGTAACAAGAATTATGGTCTAAGAATGCTAACAGGTTATTCACATAAATCAAAGTAGCTAATCTAAAACAACAAAACAGAGGGGAGTCTGTGACAAAGGTGGGCCCTTTCCTTCTCACTGAATCCACTCAAAGAGATCACAGTAGGTTGGAGAAACTCAAGTCACCTTCTTTATTAAAATCTCCATAAATTGTTCAATTACAAGTTGCTTCACTTTACTTCACAATTCCACAACTAACCTTCATTGTTAATGATTACAAAAGATCTGCTATTTAA
Source organism: Picea engelmannii (assembly GCA_009831015.1). Lineage (NCBI taxonomy): Eukaryota > Viridiplantae > Streptophyta > Pinopsida > Pinales > Pinaceae > Picea > Picea engelmannii. Next base: position 187,584 of record ML779374.1, read on the forward strand.
AGACAGAGCCATTTAGTTGAAAATGGACTTAGAACAGCCTTGAGAATCCTAGATTCTCAAGTTGTTCATAAGATACAAGAGATCTATCATATTCATCAAATATGGACAAAGAATCATCGTGACCCAAAACATGTAACAGTAGAAGATCATTCTTCAGAAATCAACTTTCAGTATCGACGGCCATCTGTTGTAGCGAGTGTAACAGATTTTAGGATTGGTGTGCATATGTTGAAGTCAGTGTAACAGCTTCTAGGATAAGTGGGCATCTGTTGCAGCAAGTGTGACAGAATCCAGGAAAGGTGCGCAGTGCTTTTAGTTGTGTAACAGTATGCTAGACTAGCACATAGTTGTAACAATTGGTGTAACAACAATGATCTTTCTTTAAGTCTTGGATGTTCTACACATTTTGATCATTAGTTGCACATTTATGGGTAAAATATGAGAAATACTACCATTCAAACATGTTAAATAAATAAGAATATCAAAGCAAGATTAAAGACTTGTAACTTAGGAAAAAAGGTCTTGGCAATATTAAAATAGGCATTTAGCATAGGAATGATAAGTTTGAAAGGGTAAAAGATATAGTGAAAAGGGACATTTTTGGGTCCTAACAAAGACCTGCAGTAACTAACACCTAAGAAGCTCTAAATAAAATAACGGCCTCCACTAAAATGGTTGTGCAACTACCTAAACTATACACCTTCATCTTAGAACATCATTTGCTTAATATAGTAGCATATGTTTAGACATTAATCACTTGATTTAGTGTCCATTCTAAATATACATTTATATTGACTTATACTTCAATTATAACTGTATTTATATATAATGAACATGAGAAAGTCACTCTTTAGCAAGAATTTGATTTATGTTTCAATTATAATTTCCAATTAAGTATAGATGTTATTTGAAAGCACATGACCCCAATGTTTTAGCCTAAAAAATGAGTACATGATACTAATTTTCTTTTTGTCCTATACGAAAGTTGACCACTTTTGTATATGCGCATATACAGAAGTGGTCAACTTCTGTATATGTGCATATATGACACATATACGAAAGTTGACCAATTTTGTATATGTGCATATACGGAAGTCGACCATTTCCATATATGCGCATATATGAAAGCGGTCAGCTTTCGTATATGCAAATATATGGAAATGGTCGGCTTCCGTACATGTGCATATACAGAAATGGTCAGCTTTCGTATATGCACATATACAGAAGTGGTCAACTTCTGTATATGCACATATATGAAAGTTGATCACTTCCGTATATGCGCATATATGAAAGCCAGCCATTTTCGTATATGCGCATATACGAAAGTCGACCATTTCCATATATGCACATATACAGAAGCTGGTCGCTTCTGTATATGTGCATATATGAAAGCCAATCATTTTTGTATATGCACATATACAAAAACGATCGTCTTCCATATATGGGCATATACGGAAGTGGTCAACTTCCGTACATGCGCATATACAAAAGTTGACCACTTTTGTATATGTGCATAGACAAAAGTTGACCACTTTCGTATATGTGCATATAGGAAAGCCAACAATTTTTGTATATGCACATATACGAAAGCGGTCACCTTCCATATATGCGCATAGACAGAAATGCTCGACTTCCATATATGTGCATATACGGAAGCGGTTAGCTTCCGTATATGCACATATATGGAAATGGTTGGCTTCCATATATGTGCATATACGGAAATGGTCGGCTTTTGTATATGTTCATATAAAGAAGTGGTCGGCTTCCGTATATGCACATATATGGAAGTTGATCGCTTCTGTATATGTGCATATACGAAAGTCAACCATTTTCGTATATGCGCATATACAAAAGCTAGCCATTTCCATATATGTGCATATACAAAAGCTGACCACTTCTGTATATGCACATATATGGAAATGGTCAGCTTTCGTATATTTGACCACTTCTGTATATGCGCATAGACAAAAGTTGACTACTTTCATATATGCGCATATATGGAAGCCAACCATTTCCGCATATGCACATATACAAAAGCGGTCACGTTCTGTATATGCACATAGATTAAAATGCTCAACTTCCATATATGCACATATACGGAAGAGGTCAGTTTCTGTATATGCACATATATCGAAATGGTCGGCTTCCATATATGCGCATATACGGAAGCGGTTGGATTCCATATATGTGCATATATGGAAGTTGACCGCTTCCATATATGTGCATATACGGAATCCATCCGCTTCCGTATATGTGTATATATAGAAGCCTACCATTTCCATATATGCGCATACAAAAGCTGACCATTTCCATATATGCACATATACAAAAGCTGACCGCTTCTGTATATGCGCATATATGGAAGTGGTCAAATTCTGTATATGCACATATACAGAAGTTGACCACTTCCTTATATGCGCATATATGGAAGTTAACCACTTCCGTATATGCACATATACAAAAGCCGACCATTTCCGTATATGCACATATAAGGAAGTGATCACCTTCCATATATGCGCATATATGGAAATAGTCGGATTTCATATATGCGCATATACGGAAGAAGTCGGCCTTTGTATATGCGCATATATGGAAGTGATCAACTTTCATATATATGCAGTATATGCACATATACAAAAGTTGACCACTTCTGTATATGTGCATATACGGAAGTGGTCAACTTTCATATATGCACATATACGGAAGTTGACCACTTTCATATATGCACATATATGAAAGTTGACCACTTTTGTATATGCACATATACGGAAATGGTCGGATTCCGTGTATGCACATATACGGAAATGGCCGGCTTTCGTATATGCGCATATGCAGAAGCAGTCGGCTTCCGTATATGCGCATATAGAGAAATGGTCGACTTCTGTATATGCGCATATACAGAAATGGTCGACTTCCATATATGCGCATATATGGAAGCTGACCACTTCCGTATATGCGCATATACAGAAGTGGTCACCTTTCGTATATGCACATATACAGAAGCTGATTATTTTTCGTATATACGCATATATGTCCAAGTGGACCACTTTTCTATATGCCCATATACGAAATCTAAACATTTCCATATATGTGCATATACGAAAGCTGACCATTTCCTTATACAGAAGTTGCCAGCTTCTGTATATGTGCATATACGGAATTGTTCAACTTTTGTATATGCGCATATATGGAAGCTAACCACTTCCGTATATGCACCTATACAAAATCTGACCACTTCCATATATGCGCATACACAAAAGTCGACCACTCTCGTATAAGCAAATATATGAAAATGGTTGGCTTTCGTATACGCACATATACGAAAGTTAACTTCCATATATGGGCATATACAAAAGTGGTTAGCTTTCGTTTAGGAGAGGAAAAATGTCACTTATGGAGGCTTGAAATTGCTTAGAGGGATAAGATTTGGTGGTGAAGGTGTTTTTTGATGACATGTGGTACGTTTTGAAGAAAGGAGGCTTGAATACCATCAAGAGAGGATTTGGATGAGTGACAAGTGGCCTTTGGAGGCCTAGCCATGCATATACTACCCCAACGACTTCTTCAAAGTGCCAAAACGTCCCCTAAAGGGGTGACATAACCTTGTTCTAGGGTTTATTTTGTGTAAAAGTGAATTTTAAGATGAATAGTTTAATATTATTTTGATGCAAGGGGTAAGATAAGGGTTGTTTACCGCTTATCTTATGTTTTACCCTTCATAAGTGGACAAACTATGTGATAGACATTTTTTATAAATAGAGATCATGAAATCTCATTTTATATCATAACTCTCCCATTGTGAAGAGCTAAGGACTAAAATTTTTTCTACCTTGAAGCTTTTTGTTCTCTTGTGCTATGGTATGGTGTTCTCTTTTGTTACGGACTACATGATGATGATGTGCTAGCTCTTGGAGGTATTTTCTAGCTATTTGTGGTGGTCTATCTTGGCATGTTATGGCTTATCTTGTTTCTATCTGGATTGGTAAGACATTTTACTTGTTGCCATAATTTGTAATTCAGGATCAAGGTTGATTTTTTCTAAGGCTAGGTAGGGATTATAAGTGGATACACCCCTACCTTAGATTCACCATAAATTTAAGCATATATGTATTGTTTGCAAGGGTTTTCTAAGGAAGTATAAGGACATACACCCCTTAGCTTAAACCCTAGCAAGGTTACTTTCCTTGGGGAATAAGAGGATTTATACCCCCAAGGGGGTAGTATCTCTAGATCTTTACTTTGTGACCCCATTAATACATTATTTAAAGTCAGTAGTCGTTGCATTGGTAAACGTGAAAATTTGAAGTCTTGAAGTTCCCTCACTTGGATATTGTTCTTTGAGCCTTAAGCTATCTTGCCTCATTGAGGCATCCCCTTTCACCAACTAAAACTTGTTGTTGTAATAAAACTATCCTACATCCATTTAGGGTTGCAGAGATATAACCCTCTAAACCTAGATAACTCCTAAACTAACCCTAGAAATTAGCTATAACTTCTCCATAACAAACTACTAACTCTAGCACACTTTTAAGATCTCCATCTGAGTGCATTCTAACAAGAGTGAAGGTGAAAGAGGAAATAGGGAGATCTAGGGGGTAAGAGGTAGGCCAATAGTCATGACCCTTCATTTCATATTCCTTAACCTTCTCTCCCATTTCATTTTTTATTTTTATTTAATTCTTTGTTTTCCTCTCACATTTGTCTCATTCAACTTTTACATTTGCTTTGTTTTACAATGTTTGTTAAGCTTCATGAATTCTCAGATTAAACTTGTAGGTATTGAGTCTTACACCCCTTTGTTAGTTCAAATCCATTTCAAATCACACCTCCCCATTAAGAGACTTTCTAGTTTTCCAAACCTTGAAGAAACCAATCTAGATCAATGTGTCTCATGTCTCCTTCTCTAGAACGTGGCTCTGACTCTAGCTCATGGAAAAAACTCTAACTCAAGTTCTGGCTTGTGGCTTTGGTTATTGGCTCTCATCTTGGTTTTGGATATTGGCTCTAGTTACTGGCTCACTCGTTCCCACAATGTAGAAGTGTGTTTATTGACTCTCATCTTTGACTAATATCCAAATCTGAACTTTGGAATCAACATCCATTCTCATCTCCCTATCTATCTTGGAGTCAAACCATCTTCGTTGCTAATGAGTCCAAGTCGATTTTTTTTCTTCTCATTCAATGTGACCCTAGAACACTACCATCATGTAACAATGTCTCAAGGGAAGTGTGGTTGCAATGATCTGTTAGGATCAGTTTCTTATAGAATTGGAAACAACTATATGTATCCATTTCAATTGAATGATTATCTTGCATACCCCTACATGTTGGTTGTAAGAGTCTTGATCATTGGTAATTTGGTCCATCTATTGATGAGTCATTATTCAACAAGCCTACTGCTATCACACTAAGTTGCCTTGGGTCTTTAGCCCTTAGTTTTAATTTTTCTAAGCCTTTATATTTTTTAATTTTGATTTGTTTCTTAAAGGTGTGGTTTACTTAGGTGACCTTGATAAATAAAGGCTTAAGTCATGACTCAAGTTTTGATCCTCACATAAACTTTTGGCCTAGGTTCATTTTCTTGGCTTATGTTTTCACCCCCTTCATGACTTGACACTAAGCCTGAATCACCCCACGACCAGCGTGACTTGACATGTCACCCTCCTCACTCATGCCCCCATAGCCTTGCCATGTTGTCCCTTTGTCCTATGCTTAATGGTCAAATCATTTTTTGAAAAGGGAGCGCTTCCAACTCACTAGGAGTTTCCGTAGCACACTCCCTGTCCTTCATCTTTTACCATGACTTGTTATGATAACATTGATTTCATATCTACCTTGTTTTCAGCACCATGGTTAGTTAAAAGATGCCTTCGAGGATTCATCTTTATGATCTTGCTAACGGTTTTCAAATTTTGAAAGCTCAAAACTCTGCGCTACAAAAACTACCAGTTTGGATTAGCTGGTAGTGGCGCTACAAGATCGGTTGTTGAGGTGGATTTGGACGTCAATATGCTCATGATACTCTCTTAAACATCTATAGCACTCCATGATATCTTTGACTTTTCAGGTATCCGATGGTTTCCCAACTCTACATATCAATTTTGGGTAGCAATGTTAAGAACCAAATATCAATATAGCATAGAAAATCCTCAGAAAAAGTACTCAACGCCTTGAAAAAGAGATAATTTCAGATAATAAGCCTCTTCGAGGGGGCAACCTCCTTTTACCCCACTTAAATGTTCAAGTACAAGAT
>ML779374.1:196969-218370 GCA_009831015.1 Picea engelmannii
TTCTCCATTCTTGATTCACCTTCCTTGTGTTCTCATCATGAATTTCATGGGATGCATTTTCACTTTCAGGTGTCTTCTCTGTTACGAAATTTTTCAATACTTCCATGATCTCCCCTTTTAAACCATCTATCTTAGTATCCAACATAGCTTCGATTGAATCCATATTACTTTGTAGTTCATTTATGTCCCTACATATTTTTTCACCTTCATCAAGAGTCCAAGTAGGATTTTTTGGAGGCTTATTTGGTGTAGAAGTTCCCTTTTTGGGTGGCATGTTGGCCATGTATCACTTTTGAACCTTGATTTTGAGGTGGTTCTGCTAGACAATATTTCTTCTATTGTATCTCCCAAGTTTCGGCCCTTCTGGGTATAAAAATTTCTTTTATGTATATCTATGATATTTCTTCTCTTCAATGCCATAGGTCTGATCAAAATTGTATGTGCCAAGTGGAATTTACGGTAACTTCCCCACAGCTTGCCAATTTTTGGCCTTTCCAGGAGATCTCACTTGTATAGTGTGCCTCACACAAAATAATTGATATAAAATTATGAAACTTGCACCCAAAATACTAAATACTATCTACATTCCAATGCAACTAGTTCCATGCAATTTGGATACTCTAGGAAGAATTTATGATTGTTTTACCTCGAACACCTTCTTGAAACTAGTCAATAGGACTAGTCAGATACCCTATCTTACACAGGGTGTATCTACAAATTTAAGATGACCCAGAAGTTAAACTTCTTACCATAGATACCTTACTAAGTTCTGTAAATAGCCTCTATATTTTAGGGTCTGAAACATTACAGAAAAGTTTTTATAGTGAAAATTCTAAAATGACTCAGTTTAGGATGATTCCAGAACCCTATCTTGTATAGGTTGTATCTCCGAAAGTATAAGGCCTCAGGAGCTGAATTTTGAACCCAACGTACATTGATCCATCTACTAAATATCCTCCAAGCCATCCCTTTTGAAACATTGTAGAAAAATGTATAGCGAAAATGCCAAGGTTTCTCAGATGTGGCAGCGAAACCCCAAGACCTTGAGCTCTGATACCATATGTTAAGAACCAAATATCAATATAGCATAGAAAATCCTCAGAAAAAGTACTCAACGCCTTGAAAAAGAGATAATTTTAGATAATAAGCCTCTTCGAGGGGGCAACCTCCTTTTACCCCACTTAAATGTTCAAGTACAAGATGATTCAAAATGAGAATGTCTCCTTGGTATATATAAGAGACTAGGAGGTATAATTACAACTAATGGCCTAAATCCGACATAAATAAAATAACATTACTAATATAATATGCCCCAATTAAGGGGTAATGAGCCAATATTAGGGCTTAACAAGCAATTATAGCTTGGAGTTTTGGTAGCGATCGTGCCTGCAGAATTGGAAAAAGACCTTTCCCTCATGCTTTCTACCAATCCTCCCTTCACATAGACCTGCAATCACCATCACCTAGTTTTCAATCATAAGTCATCTACTTGCCTTCTCTCAAGTTTTGAATTCCCAAGCAAACTTTACCTCTTGTATGTGCTTTGTGCAACCTAAAATCGTTGCTGAAACGACGTTGCCTTTTCTCATGCTTCCTCTACCATTTGAATTGGACTGTTTTTGACCCAGTTTTCAAAGACAATTCCAGTGATCTCCTTCTTCACCTTATTATTCCTCAGTTTTAAGATTTATGAACATAAAAGGGACGGAAATTCATAGCCATTGTTTTCGAAGCAAGCAACCAGTTTCAGTTAGGGGAGATTCACGGAAAGGTTCAACCACTATTCACTATCAAATTCTTATTGAAGTTTGACTTTGTGTTTTCTTGGCCATCACTGCACCATAGATTTTAAACCTTTCATACTAAACTATGGATACTCCTCAGAAGAATAAGTCGCACAAGGGAGGTATTGTGGTAAGAACTGATGATGCAGGAGCATCTCAAGTGAGCCAGCGCGAAGATAAAAGATAGCTGGAAAAGCGCCCATCACAAATTTTCAAAATGTCTTGAAACATTAATGAAGTCATCAAGTGGAGGCACACTTGTAAAATGTAAACGGACCTTGAGCAATCCGCTCTCGTCCTTAGTAGGTAGAAGGCATTATGATAGTTAATGCAAGTAGATAGAATTTAATGTGTAGATTAGACAGTTTAGAATGAAAGAGGGAAATGGGATATAGACACCCTCATTGTGTATTGTAAGATAGATGATGCCAATTGAGAGAAAGAGCATAGAAGAGAAGAAGCAGAGAGCTATGTAGACGAATTCCATGTACAAAAGTTCTGGATTAATACAAAAAGGCTTTGATTCAGACTCATGGTGTTCAAATACTCTCTGTGTATGCATTATTGAATGTTATGCTCATGAATGCTTTACTCTTTCTGTCATGCAATTCCTTTTATGCTAGGTATGAATGATTTCTTGTTGAATGTTTGAAATCTGAGAGGAAGAGTAAGAAATGAGTTTCAATTATTTCTCTGTCTGAGTGAGTAAAATTCATGCAAGGAGTGTAGTGGAGTTTGTCTGCAAGGAGTGCGTTGACAGAAGTCAGAGTTCATCTCTGAAAGCTCAGGAGAGACACCAATTGTTCTCATTTTCTTAGAAGTGTAAGTTAGGCACAGGAGCCATGCAAGGTGTGCGCAGGCTGAGTAGAGTTTCAGGTTTTGTAACCTGAATGACTTGTTGAGAGACTGTTGTTGTAGGTGTGCACAGAGTTGAAGGGAGTTCAACACTTGGAAGTGGTTGAAGGTCTTCCGCAAGGAGTGCGAGCAGGGGTTTTCTAAAAGACTTGAAGTCATGGAAAAATCCTGGAAGGATTCGAACCTTTGAAGTGGTCGAAGGGAGGCAAGAGGCCAAGTACCTTGAAAAATTGAAAGGAGGCGTAGTGACGTCATGCTACAGGAGGAAAAGTTCCATGGAGAGAGATACTTTGTTTAATTTGTACAAAAGTTCTCAAGGGAAGAGACGGACGATCGAAATTCTCTGTAGAGAATTTACGAAGTCCCGCCAGCTGTCAGACTCAAGAGAAGTAGAGTCGTAGATTCAAGACAACAGGAGTCGTTGGAATTATCCGTGGATTTCTATTTCAGGGTTTCGTGAGTTGAAGTCCTGAAATATTTGCATCAGAACTCACGAAATCATGAAGGGTGAAGTCCCGAGGGGCCATAAGAATCGACAGGGAGGACAAGTGGTGCACTATCGATAGAGAAGTCAATTTCGTTGACCATTTCGGGATTTCGTGGGGTGAAGTCCAGAAATCTTCGCATCAGGATTCGTGAAATCATGAAGTCTGAAATCCCGATGGAATGAAGAGTTGTTGAAAGGTCAACCTTGCCAGTGCATCAGAGTTTCGGTAAATCGGGTTTCGGGAGTTGAGGGGACGAGTTGCTTGACATCACAACTCCCGAAATCGTGATAAGGAGAAATCCAAAATTAGCAAGGGAAAGGTCAATTGTTGACTGTTTTTAGGTTTCGGAGATTGAGAGATAAGGCGTTTGGCCACCGGATTCGTGAAATCGCGAAGTCCAATCTCCCAAAGTATAAAGGGGGAATTTCTCAAGGTTATTTGTGGGTGCAGATTTCCCGAAAGGGAAATAGAAGAGCCCATTGTTGAGAGCTCTTCGGGCCAGTGGAAGAGGAAAGATCGTGTGTGCGTGGACTTCTGACCTGCGGGTTGGGAGGGCTGCGTCAACTTGGTATCAGAGCACAGAAAGGTTTCTTTTCTTTCTGTAGCAGGGAAAAGGAGAATTCACCATGCCACCGAGAAGAAGGGATAGGCAAACATCCGATCCACCAGAGGACAGGAAATGCCGAGAAGAAGGGGTAGACAGATGCCTAATCTAGCCATGGAGAGAGAAATGCATGACTTACGCGCCAGACTTGAAGACATGGAGACAGCACATAGGCACACAGTCGGTGTTGGGGATCTTAGTGATTCTGAAAGTGACAATGAAGTTGAACATGAAGGGGAAGAAGTTGCAGCCAAAGATGCAGAAAACGAACGCCTGATTAGGGCTATTGCAAGAATGGGTGCAAGAGAGAAAATGGAAATTCCAGTTTATGAGGGAAATCTGGATGCAGAGGAGCTTCTAGACTGGATTAGAGATCTGGACACATATTTTGACTATGAAGATGTTGAAGAGTACAAGAAGGTCAAACATGCTATGACGAGATTAAAGGGACATGCAGCATTGTGGTGGGATGAGCTACAAGATGACAGACACTGCAAAGAAAAGTAGAAGATCAAAAGTTGGGATAGGATGATTGCGAAGATGAAGGCAAAATTCATCCCCAGAGACTACCAGATTACTCTATTTCGAAGAATGAAAAACTTGAGACAGAAGCTGATGACAGTGAAAGAATATATTGAAGACTTCTACAGGTTGAACATCAGGGCAGGTCATAGAGAAAGCGATGATGAAAAAGTTTTCAGGTACATGAATGGCCTGAGATAAGACATTCAGGATGAGATGAGCATGATAACCATTTGAACGATAGAAGATGCTTATCAGATGGCTCTAAAGGAAGAAGAGAAGCTGAGCCGAAAACAAGGTCAAAGAGGCCGAGGTAGAAGTCAACATAAAGGCAAATCAGTTGCCCAGGATAAAAATCAGAAACCCAAGGAGGACTGGAAGAAACCTCAGACTCGAACTGAGAGAGGTGGAAGCTCACAGTGAGGGCATCATACTGAACAGAGGGGAGATTATGTTGATAATAATATTTTTCCTCATACCAGAGGTAGAGGAAGAGGAAGAGGTGGAGTGATAACATGCTTCATATGTGGAAAGACTAGACACAAGTCTTATGAGTGGCTAGATAAAAAGAAAGAAGGAGGTGAGACTCACATTGTCGAAGATCAAAGGCAGAATACTAAAGAAGAAGATGTTGAAGGCGGAAGATCGTTGATGATGCGAAAATCTCTTTTGACACCAGAGAAAGAGGTGGAGAGTTTAGTCCAAAGAATCATACTTTTTCGGACTGCTTGCAAAACCAAGGACAGGGTATGAAAGGTCATTGTGGATAGTGGTAGCATGGATAACATCGTTTCTACAGAGATGGTAGAAAAGCTGGAGCTGGAGACGATTGATCATCCAAGCCCATACAGAGTTTCATGGCTATAAAAAGGACATCGGGTAAATGTCACTAAACAATGTTTAGTTGAATTTAAGATAGGAGGGTATAATGATAAGATACTCTGTGATGTTGTTCCCATGGATGTTTGTCATCTATTGCTGGGTAGATCGTGGAAATATGACAGGAATGTGATTCATGACGGGAGAATGAACACATACACCCTAGAGAAGAATGGGAGGACTGACATGTTGCTTCCAATCAAGGATAAGGAGTTGAAACCTGAAGTAAGCAACACTGTACTTCTCATGAGTGGGAAGGAACTTCTTACAGAGGTCAAGAACAAGGAGGATCCACAATTCATTGTGGTCAGGAAGCCTAGAATTGTTTTGACCAGCACAAGAGTGGATGATTTACCAGAAGAGGTTTAGGAACTGTTGGAAGAGTTCACTGACATAATAGTGGATGAAATACCTCATTCGTTGCCACTGATCAGAAGTGTGAGTCATCATATTGATCTCATTCCAGGAGCCAGTTTTCCAAACAAAGGCGCGTATAGATTGACACCGCAGGAGAATGAAGAGGTCAAAAGACAAGTCCAGGATTTGTTGGACAAAGGTTTGGTCAAGGAAAAATTGAGTTCGTGTGTTGTTCCGACAGTACTCAGTACTCTAGGGCAATCAACAAAATAACCATCAGGTACAGATTTCCATTGCCAAGGATGGATGATTTGATGGATTGCTTGAGTGGAGAAAAATATTTTTCAAAGATTGATTTGAAAAGCGATTATCACTAGATTCGCATGAGAGAAGTTGACGAATGGAAGACAACATTCAAAAGCAATGAAGGGTTGTATGAATGGCTTGTTATGCCATTTGGCTTAACGAACGCACCAAGTACTTTCATGAGGTTGATGAACGAAGTCCTAAGGGAGTTCATCGGAAAATTTGTCATTGTGTATCTGGATGACATACTGATTTTCAGTAAAATAGAGGCAGAGCATCTGAAACACTTAACTACAGTAATGAGGAAGTTACAAAAGGAGAAGCTATTGGTAAACATGAAGAAGTCCTCATTCATGAAGACAGAGCTCATTTATTTGGGTTTTGTTATTTTTGCAGATAAATTGAAGATGGATCCAGATAAGGTGGAGGTAATCAAAAATTGGCCATCTCCGAAGAATACCTTTGAGGTGAGAAGTTTTCACGGATTGGCTAGTTTCTACTGAAAATTCATTAGAAATTTCAGTGGAATTAGCGCACCGATGATGGGTACAGTGAAGAAGAGACATAAGTCTTTTCATTGGACAGAAGAAGGCAAGAAGAGTTTTAATTTGTTAAAAATAAAGATCACAGAACAACCCATTCTGGTGTTGCCGGATTTCCAAAAGACATTTCAAGTGAAATGCGATGCAAGTGGGCTTGCAATAGGGGCAGTCTTGAGTCAAGAAGACAGGCCAATAGCATACTTTAGCGAGAAGATGAATGAAGTGAAAATGAAATACTTCACTTATGATAAGGAGTTCTATGCTATCATTCAGGCATTGAAGAAATGGAGACATTACTTGATTCCCAAGGAGTTTGTCTTATACAGTGACAATCATGCACTACAATTTGTGACTCAACAGGAGAAGTTGAATCAAAGACATGTAAAATGGGTTGAATATATGCAAAATTTCACTTTTGTGATTAAACATATTTCTGGTACTGCTAACAAAGTTGTTGATGCTTTGAGCAGGAAGTGTTTGCTATTGCAGAAGTTCAAAGTCAAAACGTTAGGTTTTAATGATCTCAAGGAGATGTATCAAGCTGATCCAGATTTTAAAGAGGCGTATGAAGCAACTGAGAATCCAATTCTCAGAGATAGAAGCCAATGGACAGAATACATGATCCAGGAAGGATTACTATTTAAAGGTAATTAGCTTTGTATTCCAAAATGCTCCATGAGGGAGATTTACTGAAGGAGAAACACAATGGAGGATTGGTCGGGCACTTTGGTCATGAAAAGACATTCGAAAAGTTGAATGAGTCATATTTTTGGCCAGGAATGTGAGCAGACATCAAAAGGTTCATGGAAAGATGCAAAATTTGCCAGCATTCGAAGGGAAAGAAATAGAATGCAGGGTTTTATCAACCGTTACCCATACCTGAGAAGTCGTGGGATGCAGTCAGTATGGATTTCATATTGGGGTTTCCAAGAACACAAAGAGGGTTTGACTCAATCTTTGTGGTGGTGGATAGATTTTCCAAGATGGCACACTTCATTCCATGTCAAAAAACCAGTGACGGAACTCACATTGCAAATCTGTTTTTCAAAGAAGTCATTCGACTTCATGGCTTACCAAGGAGCATAGTTTCAGATCGAGACACTAAGTTCATAGGACACTTCTGGAGGACCTTATGGAAGAAGCTGGGAACTAACTTATCATTTAGTTCGGCTTATCATCCTCAGATGGATGGACAGACATAAGTAGTGAACAGAAGTCTAGGAGACTTGTTTAGAAGCCTGGTGACAGAACACCACAGCTAGTGGGACAACATATTACCATAGGCAAAGTTTTCTTATAATGACTCAGTTAACAAAAGCACGGGGCAGAGTCCATTTCAGATTGTCTATGGCATGCAGCCGAGAGGAATTTCTGAGATGAGAGATTCAGAACAGACTGCGATTAGGAGCGCTAGTGCAAAAGATTTCGCAGAGGTGATGAAGGAACTTCATAGCCAGGTGAAGGAGCGATTGCAAAGTTCGAGCCAGGAACATAAGCGCAGAGCCGATCAACACAGGAGACAACTTCAATTTGAGGTTGGTGACTTGATTCTTGCACATTTGAGAAAGGAAAGGTTCCCGAGAGGAACATATAATAAACTGAAGATGAAGAAAATCGAACCATGTAAGGTCTTAAGGAAATTTGGGGCGAATGCTTACGAGATTGAATTACCCAATGGGATCAGAATTTCTCCGATATTAAATATCTCATATTTGTACCCATATAAAGCTAAGTAAATAGGGACAGGAAATGAACAGCCAAAGGTCCAGTGGACAAAACAGATGCCAGTTGCAGAAAATCCACAGATGGAGCGCATACTGGACAAAAGGGTCAGCAAGAAGACCAGGCGAAAGCAATACTTTGAATATTTGGTCAAGTGGAAGGGCCATCCAGTTGAAGATGCCAGCTGGGAGAACGAAGCAGAGATCCAAAGTCATGGACACACCGTACGTGAGCTCATGGATAGGAGCCCATGAAAATTTTCAAACAAGGGAGTATGATGCAGGAGCATCTCAAGCGAGTCAGCACGGAGATAAAAGACAGTTGGAAAAGCGCCCAGCGCAAATTTTGAAAATGTCTTGAAACATTAATGAAGTCATCAAGTGGAGGCACACTTGTAAAATGTAAACGGACCTTGAGCAATCCGCTCTCGTCCTTAGTAGGTAGAAGGCATTATGATAGTTAATGCAAGTAGATAGAATTTAATGTGTAGATTAGACAGTTTAGAATGAAAGAGGGAAACGGGATATAGACACCCTCATTGTGTATTGTAATATAGATGATGCCAATTAAGAGCAAGAGCATAGAAGAGAAGAAGCAGAGAGCTGTGTAGACAAATTCCATGTACAGAAGTTCTGGATTAATACAAAAAGGATTTGATTTAGACTCATGGTGTTCAAATACTCTCTGTGTATGCATTATTGAATGTTATGCTCATGAATGATTTACTCTTTCTGTCATGCAATTGCTTTTATGCTAGGTATGAATGATTTCTTGTTGAATGTTTGAAATCTGAGAGGAAGAGTAAGAAATGAGTTTCAATTAATTCTCTGTCTGAGTGAGTAAAATTCCTGCAAGGAGTGCAGTGGAGTTTGTCTGCAAGGAGTGCATTGACAAAAGTCAGAGTTCATCTCTGAAAGCTCAGGAGAGACAACAACTATTCTCATTTTCTCAGAAGTGTAAGTTAGGCACAGGAGCCATGCAAGGTGTGCGCGGGCTGAGTAGAGTTTCAGGTTTTGTAACCTGAATGACTTGTTGAGAGACTGTTGTTGTCAGTGTGCGCAGATTCGAAGGGAGTTCAACACTTGGAATTGGTTGAAGGTCTGCCGCAAGAAGTGAAAGCAGGGGTTTTCTAAAATACTCGAAGTCGTGGAAAAATCCCGGAAGGATTCGAACCTTCGAAGTGGTAGAAGGGAGGCAAGAGGCCAAGTACCTTGAAAAATTGAAAGGAGGTGTAGCGACGTTGTGCTGCAGGAGGACAAGTTCCACAGAGAGAGATACTTTGTTTAATTTGTGCAGAAGTTCTCAAGGGAAGAGACGGACGGTCGAAATTATCTGTAGAGAATTTACGAAGTCCCACCAGCAGTTAGGCTCAGGAGAAGTAGAGCCATAGATTCAAGCCAACAGGAGTCGTTGGAATTATCCATGGATTTCTATTTCGGGGTTTCGTGAGTTGAAGTCCTGAAATCTTTGCATCAGGACTCATGAAATCACAAAGGGCGAAGTCCTGAGGGGCCAAAAGGATCGTGTGGGCCATAGGAATCGGCAGGGAGGATAGGTGGTGCACTATCGACAGAGAAGTCAATTTCGTTGACCATTTCGGGGTTTCATGGGGTGAAGTCCTGAAATCTTCGCATCAAGATTCGTGAAATGGCAAAGTCTGAAATCCTGATGGAATGAAGAGCTATTGAAAGGTCAACCTTGCGAGTGCATCGGAGTTTCAGTAAATCAGGTTTCGGGAGTCAAGGGGACAATTTGCTTGACATCGCAACTCCTGAAATCGCGATAAGGAGAAATCCAAAATTAGCAAGGGAAAGGTCAAGTGTTGACTGTTTTCGGGTTTCGGAGATTGAGAGACAGGGCGTTTGGCCACCGGATTCGTGAAATCACGAACTCCGATCTCCCGAAGTATAAAGGGGGAATTTCTCAAGGTTATTTGTGGGTGCATATTTACCGAAAGGGAAATAGAAGATCCCATTGTTGAGAGCTCTTCGGGGCAATGGAAGAGGAAATATCCTATGTGCATGGACTTCCGACCTGCGGGTTGGGAGGGTTGCGTCAACTGAGCCTGCAAACATGCATTTATTTGAGGCAGATCCCATGGCTAGAAAATTTTTTCAAAGGGTGGGTTGCCTTACTTTTTTCCAAAACATGCAGAGGGGTCATCTTGAGGTGGTAAGGAAATTTTCCTCCCATTTTTATGGCCTGAAGACTAAGGTAGGGGACCTAGAATTTGAGGTGTCTGAGACCTCTATTTCAGCAGCTACATAGATCCCTATCACATGAGAGAAATGGTTTAAATCTATGGCTTTGAATGCATCCTTTTCCAAAGACTTCCTTAAGCCAGAGTATCAATCTGACAATCTATCCAAAGGGGTACCAAGAAGTCATCTAGTTGGAGAGTTTGATCAAATGTTGAAGATCATTCAAAGGTACTTCACATGTGAGGGGAGGTTCAATACACTATACCAATACCATATAAGGCTTTTGCTGCATTTTACTGGCAAAGATGAAATGAACATTCCCTTCTATTTTTTCAGAAGCATAGGAAAAATGTCAAATAGAGTTCAATCCAAATCAAAGGTTGTGGATACTAGCATTTTTCATTCTGGGTTGATTAGAATGTTGGTTTCTGAAGAGGTGAGAAATAGGAACATCTCATGGGAACACTTCATTGCTTCTTCTCACATGAAATTAGACATAGCATCTACTCCTCAGTCACAGATAGAAAGCCCCTTGCCATCCACCAGTACTGCTCCAACAGGAGCCAGCAAGAAAAGAAAGATTAAAGCCCATTTTTGTTGTTGGCAAATATACCCTACGGACTAGCAAACTAGGGTCAGACTTGCATGCAGATTATGAGCGTAAAGAAATGACCTTTTAACCTACCACCCAAAACCTAAACCCCTCTTTCACGATATATGCATGGAAAGGAACTACTAACCTTTTTACTGATGTTTGGTGTAGATCCTCCGTTGCGCTTTGCCTGCTTACTTGCGCTGCTCCTTCCAAATTTAACCTGCAATCAAGACAAAACACTACGCAGACATGCTACTTTTCTACTTGAGGGTTAAAAATTAAGCATAAATTATACAAATCATCGATAACTCATGCATTGGGACGGGAAAAGTATTCTTTTATTATTTTCAAAATGAATCAACTTACAATCAAAGTCAAGATCGGCCACCGCTCCTTGATCCTGATCCTGGGCTCCTCCTCTTCTTTGTCCTCCAACTGCTTTGCGTTAATTCTCCTTAGGCTTGAGGAAAGGCTAAAGGATTGGGACAATGGATTCGGCAAATGGGCAGAGTTTCTTCACTTATAATTTTTTCCTCTTCCAAATGGTACCCCTACCCCTTCTTTTATAGGCTAGAAGGAGCTAGGGTTTTGTATGAACTCTCGGCCATGCATGGCCGGGAGTTTCAGTTAACTGACCCATAGCTTTTTGTCTCGTCGGCAACTTTCCTGTTTTTGTGCTTTGTTAGGTAAATGCGGGCTGTAGTAGACCTGCCAGCGTTCACCCGCGTGAAGTAGTGGGTTAGGGCGTGTGTACCTTTACCCAAGAAGATTTTGAAAGAGGTTGTTCATCAAATGTTTTGGAAATGAAGGGATATGAGTTGGCCTGATGCCAGGTGTTGTCGCAAGAGTTGATTCTAGGCTGTAAAAGAGCCAAGCCTTAGCACATTTTTAAAAGAAATAAATCTTGTTGATCGGTTAGTCATAGGAGACTTCTAGAACCAGGTCCAAAATAGTCATTCCACTCATTTATAGATCAGAAACAAAAGGCATAACCTCGTTTGTCTAATTCATTTTAAAATCATGAGGATGGATAGCAGATAGGGGATGAACGAAACTGAAAGAAAAATCCAGGTATCTGTTCTTCCTCTCGATAGAATAAATAACACCAATACTTCAAATATCTGAACACAGGTCTTGTCTCACTCATAGAAAGACAGAGGAAAGTATGTGAACAAATAAAACTTGTAAATGAGGAAAAACGATTAAGGTGCAGGTCTTGTTCTACTCACAGCAAAACAGAGGAAAAACTACTCATTAAGGGATGCTTCAAATAGCTACAGCAGAGGTTATACTGAATTGTAACCATTACAAGATGAAATAATGAACATGGAAGAAAGCGCAGTGATGAAAACTTCAGAAACAGTAATACAGGAAGAAAACGGAATTAGACAGTGACAAAGTATAGAATCTCTTAGCATTCTGTTCTATATTTGATAAGAAAATAATACATTACAAACCCAGCCTGCAAAAGGCTCCCGGGTTGTCCCCCCCTTTCTTGCTTTTACATACATCAGTCTTTTAAAAGAAAAATAAGACTCTTAGTGTTCCAGGAATCTGGATCGGTTTGCCTCCTTTGGACTGTGTGAATGCCAGGTGCGTCTGCCAGATGCCTCTGCCAGCACTTTAAATCGTTACTAATCATGGATTATTGCTTTGTATAGTTTTATTCAAATGTTGGTTGTCATCGCTTTACCAAGCGTTTGGAGGTTATTATAATGGAAATGCATACTGTAAAAACAATAGATTCACTTCAATCTAATTTCAGCTTCGTAACTTCTGCAACGCAAGTGATCACTGAGAGCAAACAAAGCGACAAGTGCATCTTCAATAGTTAACAGTGTCTTTACCAGATCCTCCATCCTCTGAGATACTCTCTCTGTGTGTCGATTATTGACTTCCACAGAAGGTTGATGTGTCTCTTTTGTGTCCACATTATTCTTTGGTGGCTTCACGCAGCTGCTCACATCAATCTGTCAGTTGCTTGAAAATCTATGGGACCATCCATTTCAGCCACGTCACAGAAATTCCCACTTCCTTTCACCGAGAAGAATAAGAAAACATGACTAGAAGCATTTGTACTCTGTTTGTGACGGGCTTCACCGTAGTAAGATTCCTTTAATGCTCTATTTCCTCTATGGGTGCTCGTTTGGGATTTAATTCAGTCATACCTATAAGTTTGGGAAGTAAGTCTTTGCTACTTTCCATTTTGGCCCAGTTTTCCTTGTCATCAACCAAGATCTTGACTATCTTCAGTCCCAGGTACTGGATTTCAATTTCCTTGCTATCGTACAACAAAGACACTATGGATTCCATAAACCTGGGTATGGCTATCACCTTACTGAGATGGCAGTTTATGCTGACCATATTTGAGATTATCCGTGTAGCCTCTATTCGAATGTACATTTGGTGAGGGTACTGCAGCATCTCGATTAATCTCTCGAGCGCCTCTTGCACGGCTCTGATAGCATCTAACGTCTCTACACTAAATCCATCTTTTTTTTGAAAGGGTGGACAAGACTTGAGCCCCCCTCAACTATTCATCATCACCGCTCGATAGCAGCAGCTCCATGTTGTATGACAAAAAATTCATCTTCAACCCCTCTAAAAAGCTTCGATTGATGCACCGTGAATATAAGTCATAGAAATAAAGTTGAATGTGGAATTCACTAGGGTTGAGATCATATTCTTTAGTCACCTTCGGGATCAAATAGTTTTTGCTGAAGTTTCAAGCAGGTCTTCTGAAGCACATATAGAACCGAGTCGGCCAGGGACAGCCCATAGAAAATATTAAGAGCAGTTTTCCTATACTTGGTACTGCTATCTAAAACTGCGCCATAGTATTGCCTCACTAATCTATACATAGTATTGCCTCACTAATCTATACAAAGACAAAAATACGCATGTGATAACCGACAAAAATTGCAGTAAGAAGAACACCCTGTTCACTATTCCAACTACTATTGCAACTATAGACGGCTTCCCAGTAGGAGGAACCGATTGAACCTTCGACTGGGCATTACTTCGCCACTCGAACTCATGTTTTTGTCTGAAGATGCGAGTGCCTTCTATCAACGACAATATGGTCACGAACCAGAAGTCTATCATTTCTAGAGTTGTTGCGAAACCTCCGAGGACAATGACGGTGGACCAGACGAAGGCTAAGTATGTGAGCCCGATGGCAGTCGTTTCGAGAAAGGCCAGCCCGACGGCTAAAAGAATAATTTTATTTTCGGGAACTACCAGAGTATTATTTCCAATCCCGTTTGAACAATAGAGAGTATACAGTATTTGCAGAAGTAATGACCACATCGAAAAATTTGATCCCCGATCAATTACTGCCTCTGCTAGTTTCAGACCAGGAGAATAATTGGATCCACCTGCCGAAACATATTGAAGACGCCTGGATCCTTTGTTATAAATTTTCTTACCAAATCAACGTCTCCCACCCTGATCGCATCGGACAAGAGCTTCTCATTTGGCACATCGTATTTCATCAATGGACAAACTATCCGTTTAGGTCTCTGAAGTGTTCCGACGCAGTTTGATGGAATTCGGCAACTGCCAGATGCTCTGTGAGCTGTTACTAATCGATTTGGCAGGTGGGGTATTGATGATTCCTTCGATGCTGGTATGCTATTTGAAATGCCTCTGTCAGTGTTATTGGGCTAAGTGTCTTTTGAACCCTTCAACGTATTTCTCTGAGTGTTATTCCACTGTATTCGCTTCGCCGAAGTTCCTCTTGGCAGAATCTCCTTAACCATCGCTTATCAGCTTGCAGGGGCACCTCTTCCAAATCATTGTCTTGGTTTTTGCTTGTCCAATCCACTTTACTTTTATTTTTATGGGTATCGCGGTAGTCTAACTATCACTATTCATGCAACAACAGCTAAACAACGACAGAGGAGTAAAGAGAAGTTTCAACAGGTGCCAACGCATATGGAAACCAAAACCAATGTACATGAATGGATATACACAAAGGCGAACGACACAATATTTTCTAAGGGCAATGTTAATTTCATCCATGACATCTGTTTTTGCCAGCATGTGTTTCCAAAATATCTTGCCTCTACGTAGATTAAGAGATGCAATCCACATTTTCTTCGGTGGCCACTATAACACGCTTCCTCCCTAATTTTGAGCCTGCATCCACCATGTCAATTGCTGGAAGAAGCACATTTCATTATATCCTCAGCACTCTTTTTACTTTTCACAGTTTCATCTTTCCGAATGATACCAGTGCCACTGCATGGTGCATCTAACCACACCCTATCAAGTGAATTCGGGCCCAACACTTTTGGCAGCTCTCTGCCATCATAGCTATAGATTATGTTGTTTGTTACACCCATTCGATGAATATTCGTATTCAAAGATTTGAGTCTCGAGTTTTTCAATTCATTAGCATATATTATTCCTGTGTTCTTCATAAGAGCAACAATGAATGTCATTTTTCCTCCAGGTGCAGCACTTCAGCATCATGAAATACAAAGTTTTTGTCTGGGACATAGCCTGCCTTCATTGTGTTCCATAAGACCACATCCAATGCCAGCTTTCTATCAAACACTTCTTTTGCATCCTCTATGCTCCCAATGCACTGATGATATTCCCAATGCCAACAGCCCCTTGTTAATGTGAATAAATGAGAACCGATTTGTACTTTGGGCAACATAGTCGAATTTAATATATGTTACAACATTGGCTCCAACTAGGGATGGTGCTTTCTTGAAAGCGCCAAGAACCGTAGACCAAGTGCCTTCATCCATTTGGCTTCCCGAAATCATACTTATCAAATCCTGAACGTTGTCCCTTTACTTGCATTTTCGTAGAACGAAAAACTGCTTATTCATCCATTGGGCTATGGAGTCATAATGCTTTATGTCAAAACCATACTGGATTCAGAACTGAACTAAAAACATATTGAACACTATCAATGTAATCTAATGCTTGAAGTCAAGATTATTTATATACATCACCTACTCTAACTACTGAAATATTTCCAGAATCAAATGATACGAAAATGCCAGTGAAGCCAATCCAATAATTGTTTTCACATTGGAAATTTTTTTACACTTTCTTCGAGCAGGCTAAAAAAAGAAATTGACAATCCCCATCCGACCTGTTGGTGATCATGGATTTGCAAACCTTTCATCAATTCTTGTGACCAAATGCTCATTACATAGCATACTCCTCCATTAAATGAATCTAAAAGCTCAGCAAAAGGGTCTTGGAAAAACATATCATACTGAGGTTTTAAAACATCCATGACTACTCTATGTTCTGATTCATGGTGCTCAGGATCATTAAACATGGCAACCATATCTTTTTCATGAAACAAAACAGAGTCTAAAATCTGATCTTCCTGTAAAGTTCCACGAAACACATGACTGTCACCATTTAAAAATAGGTTTACCTCTTTGGAAATGGAAGGAGTTTGACACTCATCTTCGAGAGCGTGTGAAAGTAGTAAATCTGTGTGAGTAGGGGCTGCAACATAGTTGTGCAAGGGCAGACCCTCCTCTTCCTTAGTTAAAGGAGAAGGTGGTCTCTGTATCTTCTGAATGAAACAACCATCATTCCTTTCTATCTCTTTGGCAGGTTGACCGTGGTGTCGAGTATCTTTTTCTTGAGTAATTTCACAAGATCTAGCATCTTTATGAGCCAACTCTTCCTCATACTGGTCATCTTCATCAACTTGAGAAAAATCTATTTTTTCTTCCTCCTCTTCAAGAGGAATTGTATCACAACAATCTTCAAAAAGGATTTCAACAGAATATATCCTCTTACAATGTTGATGAAACAGTGTGTGAAAACATTTCAATGAAGGAATACTGGAATGGGGTAAAGATTTATACTAGAGTCTAGCATCTTTTTCCAATGAAAACATAAACAATTTCATGAGGACGTTTTCATGATGTACATTTAACTCCTCCATGAGCTTGTGGAATTCAAATAAATGTTGACCAGGATTGTCGTCCTCATCTTCTCCAAATTTAGGAAGGATATCCCCCCAAATTTTAATGTCTAGAACAGTGTTTGGAAAGCCATACACATTTGCAAAGTCTAGAGGAGCAAACCTTGCAACAATTCGAGCAGCAAACGAGTTCGACATTTGAAACCAGTGGAGTCGCCAACAAAATCATGTAGAGTCTACGAACCAAGGAGTCGCCAGGTGAATGATCACATCCAATTGAATGCCTATCCCTTGTTCACCATCAAGAGATAGATATGAACTTTGTCGTACCCCAGGGAAGATAACTTTGTCCTCCGTCCCCGGCAACGGCGCTAGAAAATGTTGTCGCAAGAGTTGACTCTAGGCTGTAAAAGAGCCAAGCCTTAGCACATTTTTAAAAGAAATAAATCTTGTTGATCGGTTAGTCATAGGAGACTTCTAGAACCAGGTCCAAAATAGTCATTCCACTCATTTATAGATCAGAAACAAAATGCATGACCTCGTTTGTCTAATTCATTTTAAAATCATGAGGATGGATAGCAGATAGGGGATGAACGAAACTGAAAGAAAAATCCAGGTATCTGGTCTTCCTCTCGATAGAAGAAATAACACCAATACTTCAAATATCTGAACACAAGTCTTGTCTCACTCATAGAAAGACAGAGGAAAGGCTGTGAACAAATAAAACTTGTAAATGAGGCAAAATGATTAACGCGCGGGTCTTGTTCTACTCACGACAAAACAGAGGAAAAATTGCTCATTAAGGGATGCTTCAAATAGCTACAGCAAAGGTTGTACTGAATTGTAACCATTACAAGCTGAAATAATGAACATAAGGAAGAAAGCGCAGTGATGAAAACTTCAAAAACAGTAATATAGGAAGAAAACAGAATTAGACAGTGACAAAGTATAGAATCTCTTAGCATTCTGTTCTATATTTGATAAGAAAATAATACATTACAAACCCAGCCTGCAAAAGGCTCCCGGGTTGTCCCCCCCTTTCTTTCTTTTACATACATCAGTCTTTTAAAAGAAAAATAAGACTCTTAGTGTTCCAGGAATCTAGACCGGTTTGCCTCCTTTGGACTGTGCGAATGCCAGGTCCCTCTGCCAGATGCCTCTGCCAGCACTTTAAACCGTTACTAATCATGGATTATTGCTTTGTATAGTTTGATTCAAATGTTGGTTGTCATCGCTTTACCAAGCGTTTGGAGGTTATTATAATGGAAATGCATATTGTAAAAACAATAGATTCACTTGAATCCAATTTCAGCTTCGTAACTTCTGCAACGCAAGTGATCACTGAGAGCAAACAAAGTGACAAGTGCATCTTCAATAGTTAATGGTGTGTTTACCAGATCCTCCATCCTCTGAGATACTCTGTGTGTGTGTCGATTATTGACTTCCATAGAAGGTTGATGTGTCTCCTCTGTGTCCACATTATTCTTTGGTGACTTCACGCAGCTTCTCACATCAATCTGTCGGTTGCTTCAAAATCTACGGGACCATCCATTTCAGCCACGCGACAGAAATTCCCACTTCCTTTCGCCGAGAAGAATAAGAAAACAGGACTAGAAGCATTTGTACTCTGTTTGTGACGAGCTTCAACGTAGTAAGCTGCCTTTAATGCTCTATTTCCTCTGCGGGTGCTCGTTTGGGATTTAATTCAGTCATACCTATAAGTTTGGGAAGTAAGTCTTTGCTACTTTCCATTTTGGCCCAATTTTCCTTGTCGTCGACCAAGCTCTCGACTATCTTCAGTCCCAGGTATTGGATTTCAATTTCCTTGCTATCGTACAACAAAGACACTATGGATTCCATAAACCCAGGTATGGCTATCACCTTACTGAGATGGCGGTTTATGCTGACCATATTTGAGATTATCCATGCAGCCTCTATTCGAATGTACATTTGGTGAGGGTACTGCAGCATCTCGATTAATCTCTCGAGCGCCTCTTGCACAGCTCCGATAGCATCTAACGTCTCTACACTAAATCCATCTTTTTTTTGAAAGGGCGGACAAGACTTGAGCCCCCCTCAACTATTCATCATCACCGCTCGATAGCAACACCTCCATGTTGTATGACAAAAAATTCATCTTCAACCCCTCTAAAAAGATTCGATTGATGCACCGTGAATATAAGTCATAGAAATAAAGGTGAATGTGGAATTCACTAGGGTTTGGATCATATTCTTTAGTCACCTTCGGGATCAAATATTTTTTGCCGAATTTTCAAGCAGGTCTTCTGAAGCACATATAGAACCGAGTCGGCCAGGGACAGCCCGTAGAAAATATTAAGAGCAGTTTTCCTATACTTGGTACTACTATCTAAAACTATGCCATAGTATTGCCTCACTAACCTATACATAGTATTGCCTCACTAATCTATACAGAGACAAAAATATGCATGTGATAACCGACACAAATTGCAGTAAGAAGAGCACCCTGTTCACTATTCCAACTACTATTGCAACTATGGACGGCTTCCCGGTAGGAGGAACCGATTGAACCTTCGACTGGGCATTACTTCGCCACTCGAACTCACGTTTTTGTCTGAAGATGCGAGTGCCTTCTATCAACGACAATATGGTCACGAACCAAAAGTCTATCATTTCTAGAGTTGTTGCGAAACCTCTGAGGACGACGACGGTGGACCAGATGAAGGCTAAGTATGTGAGCCCGGTGGTGGCCGTTTCGAGAAAGGCCAGCCCGACGGCTAACATAATAATTTTATTTTCGGGAACTACCAGAGTATTATTTCCAATCCCGTTTGAACAATAGAGAGTATACAGTATTTGCGGAAGTAATGACCACATCGGAAAATTTGATCCCCGATCAATTACCGCCTCTGCTAGTTTCAAACCAGGAGAATATTTGGTTCCACCTGCCGCAACATATTGAAGACGCCTGGATCCTTTGCTATAAATTTTCTTACCAAATCAACGTCTCCCACCTTGATCGCATCGGATAAGAGCTTCTCATTTGGCACGTCGTATGTCATCCATGGACAAACTATCCGTTTAGGTCTCTGAAGTGTTCCGACGCATTTTGATGGAATTCGGCAACTGCCAGAGGCTTTGCAAGCCGTTACTAATCGATTTGGCAGGTGGGGTATTGATGGTTCCTTCGATGTTGGTCTGCTCTTTGAAATGCCTCTGTCAGTGTTATTGGGCTGAGTGTCTTTTGAACCCTTCAACGTATTTCTCTGAGTGTTATTCTGTTGTATTCGCTTCGCCGAAGTTCCATTTGGCAGCATCTCCTTAACCACCACTTATCAGCTTGCAGGGGCACCTCTTCCAAATCATTGTCTTGGTTTTTCCTTGTCCAATCCACTTTACTTTTATTTTTATGGGTATCGCGGTAGTCTAACTATCACTATTCATGCAGCAACAGTTAAACAATGACGGAGGAGTAAAGAGAAGTTTCAATAGGTGCCAACGCATATGGCAACCAAAACCAATGTACATGAATGGATATACACAAAGGCAAACGACACAATATTTTCTAAGGGCAATGTTAATTTCATCCACGACATCTGTTTCTGCCAGCATGTGTTTCCAAAATATCTTGCCTCTATGTAGATTAAGAGATGCAATCCACATTTTCTTCGGTGGCCACTATAACACTCTTCCTCCCTGATTTTGAGCCTGCATCCACCATGTCAATTGCTGCAAGAAGCACATTTCATTATATCCTCAGCACTCTTTTTACTTTTCACATTTTCGTCTTTCTGAATGATACCAGTGCCACTGCATGGTGCATCTAACCACACCCTATCAAGTGAATTCAGACCCAACACTTTTGGCAGCTCTCTGCCATCATAGCTATAGATTATGCTGTTTGTTACACCCATTCGATGAATATTCGCAGACAAATATTTGAGTCTCGAGTTTTTCAATTCATTAGCATATATTATTCCTGTGTTCTTCATAAGAGCAGCAATGTATGTCATTTTTCCTCCAGGTGCAACACTTCAGCATCATGAAATACAAAGTTTGTGTTTGGGACATAGCCTGCCTTCATTGTGTTCCATAAGACCACATCCAATGCCAGCTTTCTATCAAACACTTCTTTTGCATCCTCTATGCTCCCAATGCATTGATGATATTCCCAATGCCAGCAACCCCTTGTTAATGTGAATAAATGAGAACCGATTTGTACTTTGGACAACATAGTCAAATTTAATATCTGTTACAACACCAAGTAAGCATGTGTGGTGCAATTTAGGGTTATAACAGATGCCCCCTCATGTGTGAGGTCAGAAGAGAATCTGATGGCCGAAATACATTACCAATATTTTACCAATCTGTACTGATATGCTGAATGAGTGAGCCCAAGGATCAAGAACCAGGAGGTGACGTCTACAAAATAACAAATGTCGCACCAAGGCGGGCATACCCATGCTCAGGATAAAATAGAACCATGTCTACCAATCAAATACACTGTAGATCCATGTCAAATAATTATAAAGAGTAGCCACGAATAATACACAGCGGAGCTACATCTCGAAATCAGAAAGATATACATATAAAGTATCCATCTCCTAGAAGCTGATTCGGCCTGATGGCTGTACTTCAGAGCTCGAGCAACAACTTCAA
>ML779374.1:219896-241899 GCA_009831015.1 Picea engelmannii
AAAAAGTGACAAAAAGAGGCCAAAAAGTCTATAAATAGAAGCTGGCAGCTCATTATCACCATTGCTGATTTGGAAATTGACTCTGGAGCCAAAATACCCCCTTTGCCAAAGATCGTGATTCCGGGAGCTACAGTGGACGAAACATAATTCTTCTTGGACCAAGTAAGTACAAACTCCCTTGTCTAGCTATTCAATACTTTATTTTTAGCATTTAGGTTATTTTTGGGGTGGGCCGTCGACCTCAAAAAGGTCAGCCCTAGGCAAATGCAGGTTGTCCAAAGACAGCTCGCGGGTACCTACGACTGTCACCTCTATAGGCCGCGGGTCCCCCCCCCCCCCCACCCGCGTGATGAAAAAGAAAAAACAAAAGGTATTGACCCTCCTTTCACCTTGTTGTGTTGGCAGGATGTATGTTCAATGGAGGGAAAGGGAGCACGAGGCTGCCAATGATCAGAATCTGGACCAGGGGTCAAAAAAATGCTCAATTTTCAAAGTGCTTGAAATGCGACGAAAATGGTGCCATTGCGTCCGTCTCACTCTCCTGATTCCGGCGGTATATTTACTTTCGCAAACGGAGTCCGTATGGAGAAGTTATCGCCTTCTGTTCGCCGAGCCAAACAGGGAAAATTTTGATGCTGACTGTACCTGTCCGTACAGTCCGTACAGTCCGTACAGGACACGTGGCAGGCCGTATAGCACACGTGGCATCTCCGTACAGGACACGTGGTGACTCCAGGTGCTGACATGTGGCATGCATTTATGGGCTTTTCAATTGACGGGTTGACCAATCTTGAGGTGACACGTGTCACCACTGGATGGGTGACACGTGGCACCAGGGTGACGTCAGCATCCAGCGTGGCATTGATGACGTGGCATTCATACGGTGACTTGGCAGATGACGTGGCATTCGGTGATTGGTTACTTTTGAACGAATGGTATGGCGACACGTGTCATATTTTGGGCCAATGGTATGAGGACACGTGGCCCAATCGGAGGGCGCCACGTGTCCCCTCATTTGTGGTCTAATTTTGGTTTATTAAAATTTTTATGGTCCGTGGGGTTCGACCCCCAGACCTCTCGCCACGTTGAAAGTCTTTAACTCTGTCCGCAAACCACTACGTCGCGCCTCATTTCTTGGTTACCAAACGAGTTTTAATAGATTTGAATTAAAACATATGGAATTCCGACGGGGGGTCGGGCCAGGGCTTAGCCCTGGCCCGTGGTTATATGTAATGCTATACGACCATATGTATATTGAAATGTGCGCGGGGATAGTAACAAGTGGCCCACGGTCATATCGTTCATATGTGTGACCACATTCCAATTGTTTGGGCGCGCGGGGTTCATTTTATTTAAACGTTGGTATGGTTATATTAATAACCATTGTTTACATATTACAATTATGCGCGCGGGAGGTGTTCAAACTCAACCACGGTTACCATTTATGTTACGTGTGACCGGTAAACATAAAATGGCGCATTTTTTGGAGCGGGAGTCCGCCATTTTTGGCAATTAGCTATTTTTAGCTAAACTAACTCCAGCTATGCCTGATTTGGTGGAGTTTCTTGGGGAAAAGAAGGAGAAGTTAGTTTTTGCCATATCTTTTGCTAGAGGAAACCATTCTACACGAATTTTGGGTCGATTTTGGGTCTCTTCGACCTTCTGGAGCCATTGGAGCAGGTTTCAGAGCCATTGGAGGTCATTTGCAGGTGATTTTGCTTCAGGGAATCTTTCAGGGCCACCAGGGCCATTTCAGTGCTGGAGCTGTTTGGAGGCTATCTGCATCCATTTTTGGTGATTCAAAAGCCTAGGTTCGCTATTTTCGACCTTCTGAATCTGATGGCAGAGGTTTCATAATCATTTGAGGTCATATTCACCACGAAATTCTCCATTCAAGATTAAAGGGCCACCAGGGCCATTTGGGGAAAGTACTGTATAAGGTACATTTTCATTGTTTAGTGATTGGGAAAGAGCATGTTCAGCTAATTCCTATTTTCTGATTCTGTATTTACAGTCAGTTCTGTCTTTTGAGACATTCATATTCTTGTATTAGCATTTGGATCATTTTAATACAAGAGGACAAGCCTATTTTGGAAGGCTTGGTCCAGCAGATGTAGCCCAAAGGTGGTGAACTGCTTTATCATTTTGGTATTGATGTGATTTGCTGTGTTATTTGTTGTTGTTACATGGCTGTGTATTGATTTATAACACATATTCAAGCATTTAAAAGAACATTTCCTCTCACACATACATTGCAACAAGAAGCAAGAACCTAACACATAAACAAGTTTGCACATTATCAGAGGTCACATTGGAGTGTATAACTCACATTTTAAATTATGGAAAATGGATACCTTGCACCCTTAAACAAGTACCTTCCATTTTCAGATCAGCCAATGAGTTAGTGGCTGTAGATCCGAACGTTGTGGCCATGCTAATGCAGTGTGGGTTGGTGAAATTATTTTTATGTCCATTCATGCGCGCGAAACCAAGGCTACTAAATGCCTTGGTTGATTAGTGGCACCCAGATGCAGAGGCGTTCATGCTAGAGGGGAAATCCTTGGTGCCCACCACCGAGGATATTTAATTTCTGACTGGCCTCTCGAGGAGAGGGGAACCAGTCAACTTTCAGACTTTTCCTGCGGGGCCGAGCAAGATCTCGGAGCTGGTAGCTGAGTACTATGAGGCTGGGACCGAGCATAGAGGTTTCTCAGTACCTGTTAGTAGTATTACTAGCCTCCCTATATAGACCATTTTATTGCTCATTGGGTGGATTACCAGCTCAGCAGCTGTGCATCAGGCTTCGCACGCACATATGAACTGTGCGATCCAGTGCATGAATGCACAAATTTTTGATTGGAGTACCACACTGTTGGAATGCATGAAGAGTCAATTGACAGCATGCCGACAGTGGACACACGGGAACTTCGGGTTTGGGACCATCCTGTGTTCATTATTTTTCAAGAGAGTTCCATGCTTCAGTCCTCGGCTGACAGTACGAGGACATATGGCCACTTTCCCCGCAGTATGCAGATGGGCAGTGTTACTTCCGCGACAGGGTGGTGGAAGGACCGTGGAGGCCTTCAATGACGATTTTTTTTCTTGGCTGTCATGACAGATCCTGGCTATTGAGGACTACCCATATGCAGGGATCGACTTCTCTAGAGATCCAGAGATACCAGTGCCTCCTGGTGAGGAGCGAGGGGAGATGGGTAAGTCTCCACCTATACAGTTTTTTTTTGTTTGCATATGTAATTTTTATGTTTTTTTTGATATATATATCATGTTTTTGTATACCAGAGTGTTTGATGGGTGAACGTTTCTTGCATGCAGATGTGGGACCCGTGCGACCTGCCGACTATGCATGGAACAGGCATCGCCCACAGCCAGAAGCCGCAGTTGTCGCCACTGGAGGAGAAACAGTAGCAGGGAACCTCCCAGCAGGGGAGGCCAAGAGGGTCCTAAGATGAATTGAGCGGAAATTTACTGCGCTCACTCACATAGTTCCCATGGCAGAGATAGAGGACCTACCACCGTCCATGCGGACTCATGTTGTGGGGGCACCTCGGACATGGGTCTGATTGTTTAGGTGTTTAGCCCAAGTTGTACATGATTATAACAGGGCCCATAGGCCCTGAGCAGACTTTAGACTTTTATGTCCCATGAGCACTGATATGTATATATATTTTTTGAGGGCATAAGCCCAGTGACTCGTGACTGTTCCCACTTTTGAGGCGCTTGCGCCCATCTATGTACTCTGAGGATTTTATGATGTTTATATATGGTTTTTTATCTCTTTTGTGTCTTATGGATTATGTGTGCACAAATGTATTTACATGTTTATATTCATGATCTTTTTATATGTGAGCAAGATGCCAATCTAAAATGTGATTAGCTAGAGTATCTGTGATTTGATTTAGACTCCTAGGAACATGAAAATATGTAATATAATCAAAGTTACGTTCCAAGAGACGTACCCTAAGGAATCATCGGTGTAAAGTTGGGTCATGAGCCCGGTATATTCTGTTTAGTTGCGACACAACCAGTTGAGCATCTAGATAGACCTGGAGATGAGAGATACCCAATGACAAAGCGTCATGAAGCAACTCAATAACTGCACTATACTCGGCAACATTATTTGTGGTGTCACCTAATTATATACCTCTGGAAGATAACAACTGACCCTGTGGTGTAAAGATTACCCAAGCTGCGGAGGCAAGCCTCCGCATGTGTCTACTAGCACCGTCTGCATACCCAACAAACACCTCGGACTCACTTGACATATGCCATATCGACGAAAGAAAACATCAATGACACGTCCATAACACGTTTTTTCAAAATAAATGTAAAAAAGTAATAGTACAAAGACTATACATATGTTACAAAAGGTTACCCACAGTGACCTTTCTATGAGTAATACTTCTTGAGGTAGAGCCCATTTCTAGGCTCCGCCAAAGCATTCCCTTCAAAATCAACCAAACGATAAGTGCCCTTTTTTAAAACATCCTTAATAATGAAGGGTCTGAACCACATGGGTTTAAACTTTCCTGCCCCCAGGGGGTCCTTATCTTGGTCATAGACCAGGACAAGGTCGCCCTTAGAAAAAACTCGAGGATGAACGGACCTATCATATTGACACTTGACCTTATGTTTATGAGCCTCGTTGTCCAGGGCCGCATCGTGACACTGTTCATCAAGCTGCTTAAGGTGTACTAACCGTTCTTCAAGCAGAGAAGTGTCTGGCAATAACTGTACTGCCAATTTCAGAGATGGGATTTTGGGAAAGACTGTCTCCAGCCCGTAAACGAGTTGGAAAGGTGAGAAACTGGTTGCAGTCTTAACTGACGTTCGGTAAGCCCATAATGCCGAGTATAACATCAAATGCCAGTTTGACTTGGCTAAGTTGATAGTTCACTGTAGAATCGTCTTAAGCGTTTTGTTGACAGCTTCCACCTAGCCATTGGCTTGGGGGTAGTAAGGTGATGAGCGTTCCTACCATAAACCAAGATTTAACGTTAACTCAGCCATCATTTGATTCTGAAAGTGACTGCCATGGTCAGTGACAATCTCTCTCGGGACACCGAACTGCTATAATTTGGTTGAATAAAAGGAGAGCTACAACCTCTCCATCATCTTTGAACGTCGGCATAGCTTCGACCCACTTAGTGAAGTAGTTGACAGCTAAGATGATATAGCGGTGCCCCCGTGCTGACGGGGGGTTGCATGTAGTGTAATCAATCCCCCATTTAGTGAAGGGACCAACTGTGATGACAGGAAACATGGGAGCTGGATGTGCCCTCATCTTCCGAGAGAAGATTTGGCACGGATGGCACTTCTGGACCGACTCAATACAATCTTTCATAAGTGTGGGCCAGAAGTAACCTGCTCGTAAAATCTTTTGGGTTTTTTCCAACCCAGATAAGTGACCGCCATAGGCTCCTATGTGACAATCGTTGAGCACTATGACGGCCTCCTCATGAGTGAGACATCGATGCAAAACACAATCTACACCTCTCTGATACAACGTATCATCGAGTATGAGATAATTCTTAGCATGATGGCGTATCCACCAATGATCGTCATGAGAAGCAGAGGTGGGGAACTTCAAAGTCTAGATATAGATCAGTATATCTCCGTACCAGGGGTTTGAATATTCAATCAAAAACATATCCCCCTGGATAGGCGATTCCTCAGGCACAACGTCACCTAACTCAACCGGAAGTTCTGAAATAAGTTCTACGAAGACCAATGACTTCTTAGACTTGGCTGAAACGAATTCTAAGTCAAATTATTGGAGGATGACCATCAATCTACTGATTTTTCCGCCGATAAATCGTCGTGTCAACATGTACTGGAATGGATTCACGACAGCGACGACAGTGGTCTTACGAAAAAAAACATAGTAACGGAACCGTTGAACATCATGAACTGCTGCCAACGCAAGTTTTTCGAGATGGGAATAATGAAGTTCCAGTCCTACGAGGCCTCGGCTCAAGTAATAGATCACGTATTATGAAAATGAATTATCTTCCTGAACTAAAACCATGCCTATGGTTGACTCTGCGGCAGCTAGATATAATAAGAAATCTTTGTTATAATTAGGTGGCCATAGCAGAGGTGCGGTGGTGAGGGCGTGTTTTAATGCGTCGAAAGAGCGTTGAGCGGATTCGTCCCAGAAAAAGGGAACATCTTTCTTCAGTAAACGCATAAAGCCCTTGGTGATTTCGACATAGTTGGCGATGAAGCGTCGTAAGAAGTTCACCTTGCCTTGAAGACTTTGGAGTTGTAAAATTGTGCGTGGGGGAGGCAACTGAATTATTGCCTCCACCTTAAGAGGATCCACCATGATCCCTATTGTTGAAACAATGAAACCTAACAAACGTCCTGACGTGACACAAAAGCTGCACTGGTTGGGATTCAAGCGAATCCTGTAGTAGCGACAGCGTTCGAATATTAGTCTGAGGTGTGTAGGATGATCCTTTCGCTTGCGAGAGCATGATGCTAAATCATCTAGATAGGCCTCGACTATATTTTTGAGGTCGTGAAACACAAAAGACATGGCCCGCTAGAAAGTGGCTCTAGCATTCTTAAGGCCAAAAGGCATCTTACGATAGGCGAACGTACCCCACGAACAAATAAATGTCGTTTTGTGTTGGTATTTAGGTTTGATTTGGATTTGATTATATCCTGAAAAACCATCCATGAATGAAAAGGCTTCACAATTGGCACATTCATCAATGATCTGGTCGATGAATGGTGTTGGAAAATTATCTTTTGGACACGCCTTGTTCAAATAATGGAAATCGGTACACACGTGAATCGTGCCTTGTTTTTTATCGACCGGCACTGGGTTTGACACCCATTGAGTCAAATGGATAGGGTAAATGAACCCTGCCTTTAGCAATTTCTCAACCTCACTCTTGATGGTTGTTGCTTTCTTAGGATTGACTGGAAGAAGTTTTTGTCGAATAGGCTTGGCATCAGGATATGTTGTGATTTCATGTTCCACTATTTTCGGATCGATGGCTGGCATTTCCTCATAAGACAAGGCAAAAATGTCGTAGAATTCTTTGAAAAGATCCATGTAGATTTGAATCTCTTCGGGGGAGCACTCCGCGCTGATGAAGACATTCTCCACGACGCCAGGGTTTTGGGAGATGGTGATAGGTATTGTTGCAACACTAGTCACCATATTGCCCTCAGCATAAATTTCCTGTGTAGCTAAGAGATTAATGGGACATGGCTGATCTCCCGTCGATTCAGCTTAACTCTGGGAGAAAATATGATCTCTGATGAAAATATTCCCAAGGTTTGTCCGGACTAGTCATCGCTTCGATCACTGCTTCGTCGGAAGGCAAGACTAAGTCTAACGAATCAGTGGTAGCAAGAGAACCCTGAGCCCAGATAGGCTCTAGAATTGGATCTAACTCTTCTGCGGGAGTCGGATCAGGATTAGTTGAAGCTTGCTGGACTAAAGAGTATGCTACTTCAGCGTCCGACAAGGGCATGGACATGCCGGGGTGCCCTGTCTCATCCATCGTGGCTGATGGGGAAGGAAGAATCCATGGATCCTGAAAGTAAGTCATGCGGAACAACGAAACATGAAAAATCTCAGCCTTGTGGTGACTCGATATAAACTTGACATCGTCATGAGGAGGTGGGTAATCAAAGGTACTCATCAAAGATGGGCACAAACCAACACCTACGTTAATGACCCCGGGCTAAGGATTATCAATCATGGGAACCGTGGATGCCCCCAAAGCTGAGTCAGGCCTAGAGAAGGACAATTGATCGATGGTCACTATCCGACCTTCGTGTGGAAACAACAAGACTCGAAAAATGGTAGCGACCATAGCTTTCATAGCATAAGTCCAACTCCGACCTAACAAGAGGTTATAGTCAACGCACACAGTCTTCCCTCCTAATTGCACATGGAAAGAAGGAACGATGCCATGTGGTCGGAAAGAACGACCATCGAACGCAGTGAGGAGAGTAGGTGATGGAGACAAAGCGGGCTGGCCAATGGACTTCCAACATGCTAACGACATAACGCACGTCGAGGTGCCCTCGTCGACCACCGTGCGGAAGATATTGTGTGTAAAAATTTTCGTGGGATGAGCCAATACTATCTGAAACACGACGTGGTAAGGCAGACGAGGTTTTAAGTTGGTCGTATCTAACATGATGGTACCCGAGTTACAAGTCTCAGTAGAGCCTAAAGTAGTCAACAAGGCCTTTCTCTGAGTAGGGCAGCTTTGGAAGTCTTCCAAAGCGGACATCACACAAGGGGTTTGTGATAAATCTTCCACCACAGAGTAATTATAGGAAGCCCTTGCGTTTGGGTTGTGAGAAGCTTTCTTAAACGCACCCTTTGGAATGCGTGTCATTATTTCACCCAACGTCTTCTTGATCTGCAGAGGAAGAGATGGGATCTTGGCTTCTTTAACCTTCTCATAGGTGCTTGGTTTACTATAGTCATGTTCTCTAGTCGTTATTAAAGCATCACCCCTAACCATGTATATGTTCGCGGATGAGGAATTATTTGGGGGAGGGCAGGTTTCTTGGCTGCCCCCTTCGGCACTTGTAGAGGCTTGAGTTAAATTTTTCCCATGCTGAAAGGGATTAGTCAACACGGATTGTTGTTGCTGTGTGACAAACTTTTGGGCCTCGCAAGTCGAGGACATAGATGGGTCGGGTGGTCTTCCGCACACAAGTTTCACGGATACCTTGCCTTCCTCTTTTCCGTGGTGCCCTCGCCAACATTATCAGTGGGTTTTTTCTCCCCCTTACCCTTCTTTCGCTATTTTTTTCTTCCCTTTAGGCTGCTGGGTGGCCTTAGGGTTAGTCGTCTGTATGGAGTGTACTTCCGATGTTTGGGTAGGAGGAGTAGCCAAAGCAGTAGTCTGGTTGGCCGCTAAGTGTTGTATAGATAACTGTTGCAATTGTTTTGTCAATTGCTCAGCGGGCTTGGTTTGTGCTGAGCCGACTATACCATCGGCATGTGGTCCAGCTCTCTATCTGGTTTTATCCATTATTGATCGTGGTGCATCCGGCAGGATGTTGTACAATAAACCAGACTGAGAATACATAAGCTCAAACTGTTGAGCCCTCATGATGGCATCTTCTTCGGAGAAAACTCCTGAAGTCACGACATCTTTGGATAATTGTGGGACTAAATACCTAAGGAACCACTCAAGAAGGAATGCTGGTGGGACTGGTACTTTGATTAGACTCTTTCGGCGTCTCCACTCTCAAATATGATAAGAGATATGGTCTGTTGTCGTTTGTTCAAAATTAGCAAGCATCTTTGTGCCAGCGTCGTATCTCACAAGTAACTGGAAATGGTTAAGGAAGGCCATCGCCAGTTCTCCAAAAGAAGAGTATCTTGAGTGATAAAGCTCGATGTACCATTTCACGACACTCTTGATAAGAGTGCGTTGAAACAATCGCAACTGGACGGAGTCATCTTTCAATGAGTTAGATGAACACCAAAGATGGAAGGTAGTCACGTGATCACCTGGATTTTCGTTATTCTTGGCCTCGAACTTTGGAATGTCCGAAGGAAACTTCGTTGGCATAGGAGGCCAACGTGGATCATGACAAATAGGATCATTTAACAACCTTGTCAAATCTGGCAAGTGTAACGTCGCCAATAATGGTAGTTTGGGTTGCTACTGATAGCCTGGGAAAAAGGGTCCTAGAGTTTGACTAGCACCAGGTTGCCAGGAAAAGTTTGACTGCTGGCTCGGATTCTGGTAGAAACCATGGCCCTGACCAGTGTAAGGGTTTTTCATCTGTGGAGACATCATTGGTTGATTCCCCATAAAGGACATAGGGTGTTGGGCATGCATCGTGTTTGAAGGACTTTGGGAAGGATTACCCCATGTCGGTCCTGATGGGAGAGGCATGGAAGTCTGTCTAGGGTTCCATTGACTGTGGAAAGAATTACCCCAGAACGACATTCTAGAGGAGGGAACAGATCCTTGTCCTAAGTTCCAAGTTCCTGCTATATGTGCCCCCGGCGCAGGAATAGTACCCTGCACCGGAGTAGACTGTCCAAAAATGGGGGTGCCCCCAGATGGGAAAGCAGTGGATGCGAAAGTGTTGTTACCAAACGTCCCATTCCAAACAAATGGTGACGAACATACCAACATAGTGTGCACAGGTGTTCCTTGACTCCTGGCTCCAAATGAACTCGTGTGTGCAGGTTGCCCGGCGGACTACTGATGCAGACCACCAAGCGAAGGGGACGAAGGAGAGATATGACCTCCAATGTAAGGAAAAGCATTGAAAGGGAAAGGAATTCCCCCAAGTTGACCTTGCAAAGGAGTGTTAGAGATCCCTACCCCCAAACCCAAAGTCTATAAAGTGGAGTGAGTGAGTGCAGGACTTGTGCCCGAACTAGGCATACCGTATGAGAACGAAGGGCCTGTCGCACTAGGTGTGAAGGGAGTTGTGGCCACCGCAATAGATGGGGTCGGTCCACTATGCGACGTAGTTGTGGCCAAGACCATGGTGGCTTGGACTGATGACGACAAGTTAGGAGATGCTTCTCCTGTGGTAGCAACGGTGGTGGGAATGGAAGAATTCCTAGAAGAAGTAACAGAATTTGGTTCCATAACTGTGTGAGGCACTGACAGGCGTTCGTAAAATTGGATTGGTACAATGACCGATGGCCAAGTATCAATGGTTGGAGTTTCAACCGAGCCAATATTGGCGGTTGATTCCTCTGGAAGTTGTTCGGGCTCAATGGTTTGTAACCCAGTTGCTTCGAAAGACCCTTGTTGGTCTAGCTTCCACCTCAATGGTGGCGAGGGTGGCTCCAGTATAACCGGCGACAGGCCCTGAAGCCTTCGTGACCGGTGGAGCTCGAGATCCTCCACTGTGTGAGAAGATCCAAGACACGCTAATGTATTCTACACGTGCAAACAGTAACACACACTAAAAAAGAAGCCCCTAAGAGATAAGTCAAGCAAACACTAAACTAGTTGGAAGAACAGTTACAACAACCAACACTAGAGAAACTTACCAGTGCAAGTGAAACTCGAATACGGGAGCACCCTCCAGGTATACTCTGCAAAGCATGGCCCGATGTCTGCCCTAGGTACCGCGGTATACCCCCGCACTCACCTGTGTACGTCCCTAAATAGATTGGCAACTAGTTTGCCAGCACGCGAACAGTCACCAAGCGGGTACAGTCGATAGTCGGGTAGACCACAATTAGCAGGGTATCAAGCCCAAAACCTGTCAAGGGTATCGAGAGCAAATGGTCCAGAAGACAACTGAGGACCTCGAACGGATTCGAGACCCACAAAGCCCTATGGAAAATGCAAACGACGGAATCCCAAAACAAATCCTCGATATGTGTTCTCCACTACGCTTGGTCCGGCTTTGGAGGGGTTATCTCTGCTACCTTTCCTCACGCGACCTCGTGTTTATCCCTTGTGTTAGAGGGGGTTCCCGGATAACTTCCACGAAACTGGACTTCTACACTCCCTATCACAGACTCCAATGTTTGGTTTTGAGTGGCCTTGGAGAGTTTCCTCTCCAACCTAATCCAAGGCCCTAGTCCTGAACTAGTATATGAACCCTACAAACAAAAAAGTCTAATAGATTTTAAATTAGCGTTGCTTTTATGGGATTTTTTACGTCATAGGGTATGAAGGTGAAACTGATGATGTGTAAAGACTCAAAGCAAAAACAAATGAAAAATGTTAGAAACAAAAGACTTTTACCAAATGAAAAAATCAACAACTTTTCAAAAAAAAAGATTTATTTTTCCTTTCAATTTTTCTAATATTTCATGCAGCAAACATAAAGGAATTTCGCTCAATCTGCGAGCTACTTATTCTCTAAATGCACTGCAAAAAATTATGAACAAAAAGACTTCTTCCTAGCTATTGATGCAGAAACACAATCTTCAAACAAAGAAGAAAATGAAAAGATTTTTTTTTTTTTTTTTTTTTAATTTACGTGCCAATCAAGCAACAAAGGGAAAATACCAACAAGCCTAAAACCAAGAAAAATGAAATTTTGTCTTAAAGTGCAGATCGCAAAGAATCAAAGCAAAGACGCACAACGACAATCAAGAAAGCAAAGACTCTTGTGCTTGTCTAAAAACCATAAAACAAATTTTTTTCTTTTTATCTTTTCTATCAACTATCAACTAAGAAAAAGAAGGCTAAGGGTAAGAGGCCCTAACCTACTGACTATTCTACCCTAGACTCAACCACATGAGAGGAACACTTCTCACCACAGGAGGGGATGACTGCCCCACCCTGACTAAAAATATGCTTTTCAAGCACGCCTCTGTCACCGAAACAGAACGCGTACGAACGCGTGCTGATCTACCACAGAGCACGTGTACCCACGGGTTGCACTTGCACAGGCCGCATGTATGTATCAAAGATAAGGCAAAAATAAACACAGGCAGCCCAAACCAGGAAGAGGCCTCTGGTATTGATAACCAGGGTCTCTTAAAGTCTTGGATGCTTCTTCTTAACAGAAAAGAAAAATAATTGCAAGAATAACAAAATGCAATAAAGAAAACTGAGACAAGACTATGAACCAGCAAGACTCAGACAGGATCTAGAAATCCCCCTGAGAATGTATAATTCTGACAGGGAAGAGGAGGACTTCCTCTCAATATTTCTGACTCCTACATGCTACTGAAACCTCTACAGCTAGCGTTCAAATGCGGGTTGTAAGAGGTTAGGGTGTGGGTTACACACGTGCAAGCCTTCTGCAGGCCACGTGTACCTCTGTGTGTCTTGATAATTACTGTCAAGCAATAGTCAATGAAAAACTGGTATAAAGAACCAGGTTCCCTGCTAGCTCTGACCTAACAAAAAAAAAACATGCAAAGAAACAAAAAATCCAATCCTTTAAACTACCCAAAAACCTCAACTAAATCCGTAAAACCCTAAAGAGTATCATCCCCAGTATGGTCACCAATTCTATTGTTGGGAAATATACCCCACTGACTAGCAAACTAGGGTTAGACTTGCATGCAGATTATGACTGTAAAGAAATGACCTTTTAACCTACCACCCAAAACCTAAACCCCTCTTTCACGATACATGCATGGAAAGGAACTACTAACCTTTTTACTGATGTTTGGTGTAGATCCTCCGTTGCGCTTTGCCTGCTTACTTGCGCTACTCCTTCCAAAGTTAACTTGCAATCAAGACAAAACACTACACAGGAATGCTACTTTTCTACTTGAGGGTTAAAGATTAAGAATAAATTATACAAATCATCGATAACTCATGCATTGGGACGGGAAAAGTATTCTTTTATTATTTTCAAAATGAATCAACTTACAATCAAAGTCGAGACCGGACACCGCACCTTGATCCTGATCCTGGGCTCCTCCTCTTCTTTGTCCACCAACTGCTTTGCGTTAATTCTCCTTAGGCTTGAGGAAAGGCTAAAGGGTTGGGACAATGGATTCGGAAAATGGGCAGAGTTTCTTCGCTTATAATTTTTTCCTCTTCCAAATGGTACCCCTACCCCTTCTTTTATAGGCTAGAAGGAGCTAGGGTTTTGGACGAACTCTCGGCCATGCATGGCCGGGAGTTTCAGTTAACTAACCCATAGCTTTTTGTCCCATCGAAAACTTTCTTGTTTTTGTGCTTTGTTAGGTAAACGCGGGCTGTAGTAGGCCTATCAGCGTTCACCCGTGTGAAGTAGTGGGTTAGGGCACATGTACCTTTACCCAAGAGGATTTTTAAAGAGGTTGTTCAACAGATGTTTTGGCAATGAAGGGATATGAGTTGGACTGATGCCAGGTAAGCATGTGTGGTGCAATTTAGGGTTATAACAATTTTCAAGATCAAGAAGCCATTAAGGAAGTTGCAAAAACAGAGAGGGAGGCCTACCATTCTCCATAGAGAGAGCTTTCACCCCCTCCTGCACTAGAATTAGAAGAGGTCCCTTCCTCTACTAAAGCCACAACCAAGACAGGAAGGAAACTACACTTTTCTTCATATCCTTCAATAGCTAGCACCAAGGTCAGAAAATATTTCACAAGTTCATCAACTCTCAAAGGGGTTGTTGAAGAACAGGTCCTACCAAAGGTTTCCATTATAAAGAAGAAGAGAGATAAGGGAAAAGGCATTGAGAATCCTATTGAGATAGAAGAGGTAATCCCTGTGCAAAAGGAAGATGAATCCATAAAAAAACCTGTTGAGAATGTCCACATCACCACTCCACCTAGAAACTAGAACTTCAAACGATTGATTAAAGAACTCAGGGAAGCTAGGAAGGAGGTGGCTCGTTTGAAATCTAAAGCCCTATCTGAAAGGATTAATATGAGAGAGCTCATGGATGGTTATAGCCACACTCTTGATTTAGAAATATTTGCAGCAAGAAGAGCCCAACCTCTTCACAGGAAACTCAAGAACCTCTATAGTCAAAACAGAGACTTTCAGTCTCAAAACATAAAGCTCAAATAAGAGTTGCAACAATTCTAGGATGAGATGGATCAAAGAAACTTGAATGTTTTAGTTGAAGCTGCTATTGAAAAGGAGAAGCTTGTAGCCAAGGAAAGCATAGCTCCAGTGAATAAGCTTGTTACTACTAAAGGGAAGCATGTTGATGTGCCAAAGGAAAGTCCTCCTTCCACAAGAAGGAGTGTCAGGTTGATGAAGTGATTGGTGAAAGGTGAGCTCCATTTTTTAGAATGGCCCCTTTTTGCAAGGATAAGTGATTGAGGAAATATTAATTTTTTCCACCTATATGGACTATACAGGCTTCTAATGCATACTACTCAGGTTTTTTGGTGTTTTGCAAAGATTTAATCTCTTCAACAGAAGTAGCACAGACATTTCATAATTCTATGGCGCTACGGAATTGTCTAATTTTTATATACTATCAGTCTACTACCTATAGCGCTACCTAATCACCAAAGACTTGTGTAGAGATGGTGCTGCTAAATTCTCAGGGGTGCTACCAAATCTATTAGTAATGAAATGATGGTGTTGTGAATTCATTTGGGTGCTACCGAATTGCACACAGATACACAGGCAGCCG
Source organism: Picea engelmannii (assembly GCA_009831015.1). Classification (NCBI taxonomy): domain Eukaryota; kingdom Viridiplantae; phylum Streptophyta; class Pinopsida; order Pinales; family Pinaceae; genus Picea; species Picea engelmannii. The sequence goes on from ML779374.1 coordinate 234,930, forward strand.
CTACCAAAATTCACACAGAGAATGAATTACACAGGCAAGCGCTACCAAAATTTTGACAAAGATTGAATTCTGCACAGAGACACATATGCTTGGTGCTACCCATTCGACATGCCTATTTTGGAGGTCGTGCTATGAAATTACAGGGAATTTGGTGGAGGCGCTACAAAATCTTGCTACCCAGAGCGCTACCGAATGACACTACCAACAAGTACCAGGAATCAATGGGTTCGAGTCATCATCCTTTTGAGTGGCTGATGATGTGGAGAAAGGAAGATATGGTAGCTGGAAGCATGATGACAGATTACAAGCCTTTGAAGGACACTTGGCATGCAGGGAGATGTGAATTAATGAAGATCAAGTCAATTCAAAGTTGGTTGGATCAATGGCCAACATTTTCCTTTTTTATAGCTCAGTTGTTAGCTTAGTTGTTAGAGGAAATAACTATTTGGATATTTTCATGGGAGGAAGGCCAACTCGCACCTCCAGTTGTTTCCTTTCCTTATTTGTTATAAATAGATAGTCCAAATGTCTTAGTAAGCTCGAATGGCTGAGCTAGGCTCCCTTATTTTGTAATATTTTGATGAAGCTACTGGTTATCTAGTTATGTACTTGATTTGAGACTTCATGATTAATATAAGTCATCTTTCTTACTCCAACTTATTTGCCTATGATAATAAAGTATTCATGATTGAATGATTCACATCTATTTTTGTGGTGATATTATTATTAATGTTTGATTATAGTATTGTTATGATGTTCTTCAGTTTTCTTAAACTTTGAATTCAAGAAGATCTTATGTTTGAGTTTTTCTTCCTTAGGATGTTTGAAGACCGGATGTCCATAGAAAACCTCTACATTTTCCTCACCAAAGTCTTCTCTCTATTCACCTTTACTCCCACTTACTGACTGAAGTTGATCAAGACCTCAATTGCTTGTGCATGCTAGCCCAGATTTCTGATTTAGAACATTATTATCTTGAGTCTTATCCATTTGACCTCTTTAAAACACATTCACATTTACATATAACCCGATGGGTACTGGGCTTACCTTCTATGCAATCTGAGGGTGATTCCTAGTATTAACATTCATGGCGTCATTGTCGGGGATGAATTCAAGATATTTCCCTGGGATTGAATGACAAAGCTTACTAGTTCTGAAGGTGCATTGGAACTCAGTACATTGAAGATTGTAGTTTGCACCTGGCGACTCCATTGTTTTAGCTCTGGCTCCTAAAGGAAGACACACGAGGTCAAATCCACAACTACTTTTGGTTCCACCTGAGGCTGAACCAGAGAAGATAATCATAAAGGGAAAAGCTTCTCAAGATATTTTTTTTGTTGTTGCAGCAAATGCTTCTGGTCAGTTGCCTAATTCCACTCTTAATACTCCAATTGTTATATCAAGTAATTTTCCTTTACCTTATGTTGAAGTATCTAACAATCTTGATTTTGAAAATTTCCCTGTTGAATAGTCCTCTTTTGAACCTGATTTGAAAGAAGAAAATTTTGAAATCCTTTCTTCATTGTAAAGTGGTTCAGACTTGAGAGTCTTGAAGATTTTCCTACCTTAGGCTTTGCTACTCCTCCTCCTATCAAAATTCCTGCAACCAAAGAAGAGGAAACCTCATCCCCTTTACAGCTAATACCATCTTCTTCCAAGACTCAACCTTCTGCTGTGAAAACTGAAATTCCTCCTTCCTACATTCCTTTTTCTCGTAAGCTGCACACAGTGAAGTTTCCTTCTCCTCCTTGTTCACCTAGAGTCCAAAATCCAATGGCAGGCACTAAACCTCCTAGAAGTATGATGGATTCCATAGTGGCTGCAATATACACCCCTCTTGTCTTACCTTAGCCAATGAATGTTCTCCCTGCTGGAGACTATCTAAAATACATGCCCAAATTCACAGGAGAAGAAGATATAATTGTTGAAGAACACCTTGTTGCCTTCTACAGTTATGAAGACAATCAAAATATTGAAAATGAGGATGTGTGTATGAGAGTATTTGTCCAAAGCCTTGATGGTGAGGCTAGGAAGTGGTTTAGGGGTTTGGACCGTGGATCTATTACTAGGATTGAGGCGTTAGATTATGCCTTTTTGAGGCAGTGGGGAAATAAAAAAGACTTTTTGTATTATATCACATAATTTGGATCCCTAAAGAGGAAAGAGGGAGAGTTTGTCTCTAACTTATCTAAAAGATTCAACAAAATGTACCATCACAATTCAACTTTGAGAGTGAGATCCAAAAAATTAAGATCCATGCACCCTTTTGGAATTGATAAAAAATGAACAATTTAAAAAATATCTCTCCAAAATGTTACAACCCAAATCTTTTCCAAATGCCACTGATTCAGTAAATATACAAGATGAAAATCCAATGGTCATCATAGGACCTTTGATAGAAGATAGAGATGATTCATCCCCTCCCTTCTATACATGATTGAACATACATGATAAGGTGTTGCATAATTTTTTTATGGAATCAAGGGAATCCCACAATCTCATGCCCAAAAATTTCATGGATGAACTTGGATTAGATATCACAAAGACCTACCATGACTTATATTATTTTGACTCTAGGAAAATGAAGTGTCTTGGGTTCATTAACGATCTGTTTGTGACCTTATTTAAGTTTCCCATGAAAAGTGTAGTCATGGATATCGTGGTAGTTGATGTTCCCCCCAAGTTTGGCATGCTCTTGTCAAGATCTTGGATAAAAATACTTGGGGTAACCTTGCAGATGGACCTCACATATGCTACCATTTTTGTGTTTGGGGGGGAGCATAGAATACTTTACAGGGAAGCTCAATTGGAATACATTATTAGTGACGAAGCAAACCCCACAAATCATCCTATTTTTTCACGTGATACTGATTTGAGATCTAGCATCTTGCAGCTCACTGATGGTCCTGAAAATCCTCTTGAAATCAGAAAACAATCCATTACCTTTTGTGAATATTCTCCTCCAACAACCTATGTTTGGAAGATGTTATTTGATGGAGCCTCTTCTAGGGAAGGTGTTGGTGTTGGAGCGGTATTTGTTTCACCTTCTCAAGAGACTATATCTTTTTCCTACAAGATAGAATTTCAAACTACCAATAATGTGGTAGAGTATGAAGATCTTGTCTTGGGTTTAAGGGCTGCAAAAGACATGGGGATTGAAGAGCTATCAGTATTTGGGGATGTTGAATTGATTTTCCATCAGATCAAAAATCTTTATCAAACTAAGCACCCTAGGCTTAGATCTTATAGAAATGAAGTGTGGGACTTAGTTGACAGTTTTTTCTTAGCTTTCAACATTTCATTTATTCCAAGAGAAGATAATACCATGAATGATTCTTTGGTTGTATCAGCAAGCAATTTCAGAGTCCCTTTGCCACCTAAACTCAAGTATGATGTAGAAGTCAAATACATACCCTGTAAACCTGACAATTTCAAGCATTGGAAGATGTTTGAAGATTATCTTGAGATAAAAAGATTCCTTGAGACTGTTGATGAGTTTTCTGTATTACACATTGATCAAGATCATGACTCTGAAAATAATCCTCATGCTAATGTTTTTTTAAACAAAATTGTTCATCATCATATTTTTTAGTTGACTAGCAACCACATTCCAAAAGGACTATCTCCTTTGGAAAGATTATCTAACAGAAATGATGTGGCAGTGAAGGGTAAAGGGTCAACTGATGATGCTAATGTAACTGAGTGCAATGTGGGTACAGAAAACAATCCAAAATATGTCAGGTTGTCAAGCATCTTGTCAAGAGAACAAAGGGTTGAATATGTTGAGTTGTTAAAAGAGTTTGTTGATGTGTTTGCTTGGACTTATCAAGATCTCATAACATACAACACAAGCATCATAGAGCACAAGATCCCATTGAAGGAAGAGACCAAACCTTTCAGGAAAAAGTTGAGACAAATAAATCCTATGTTGTTACTTGTGATGGAAAAAGAGGTAAAAAAGATTTTTGATGATAAAAATATTATTCCTTTGAGTTATTCTGAATGGGTGGCCAACTTGGTCCGAGTGAGAAAAAAGAATGGAGAAATCAGACTTTGTGTCAATTTCCGGAATTCGAACAAAATATCTAAAAAGGATAATTACCCCTTGCCCAAGATGGAACACATATTACAGAGGGTGACAGGTGCATCTAGGATGTCCATGATTGATGGATTTTTTGGCTACAATCAGATCTCTGTCTTGCCAGAAAATAGAGATAAGACAACCTTTACCACTCCTTGGGGTACATTCATGTATGCTAAGATGCCCTTTGGGTTTATGAACGCAAGGGCGAACTTTCAACGAGCCATGGGCATAGCCTTTATTGGAGATAAGTACAAGTTTGTATTTATCTATTTAGATGATATATCAGTGTTCTCACAATCTAGTAAAGAACATTATGATCATTTAAAAAGGGTTTTCTTGAAATTCAGAAAATTTGGTCTCTCTTTAAATCCAAAAAAGTCATTATTTTCCATGAAGGAGGGGAAATTATTGGGGCACATTGTGTCAGTCTAAGGGGTAAGGATTGATTCCAGCAGGGTAGAAGCTATCCAAACCTTGTCACTCCCTAGATCCAAGAAGGAAGTTCAGTCTTTCTTGGGAAAAAATAATTTTTTGAGAAGGTTTGTTTCAAATTTTTGTTGAGTTGGTAAAGTATATTACAACCATGTTGAGAAAAGGAAATGAAATCAAATGGACTGATGAATCCCATAATTATTTAGATCAAATAAAGAAAGCCAAGAATGTTAGCACTAGGAATCACCCTCAGATTGCATAGAATGTAAGCCCAATACACATCAGGTTATATGTAAATGTGAATGTGTTTTAAAGAGGTCAAATGGATATGACTCAAGATAATAACGTTCTAACTCAGAAATCTGGGCTAGCATGCACAAGAAATTGAGGTCTTGTTCAACTTTAGTCAGTAAGTGAGAGTAAAGGTGAATAGAGAGAAGACTTTGGTGAGGAAAATGTAGAGGTATGATATGGACATTGGGTCTTAAAACAACCTATAGAAGAAAAACTCAAACACAATATCTTCTTGAATTCAAAGTTTAAGGAAAATAAAGAACATCATAACAATACTATAATCAAACATTCATCATAATATCACTACAACAATCCATGTGAATCATTCAATCATGAATACTTCAGTATCAGAGGAAAATAAAATGGAGTAAGAAAGATGACTTATATTAATCAAGAAGTCTCAAATCAAGTACATAACCAGTTAACCAGTAGCTTCATCAAAATATTACAAAATAAAGGAGACTAGCTCAACCATTCGAGCCTACTAAAGCATTTGGACTATCTATTTATAACAAAGAAGGAAAGGCAAAAATTGGAGGTGTGAGATGGCCTTCCTCCCATAAAAATCTCCAAATAGTTATTTCCTCTAAAAACTAATCTAACAACTGAGCTATAAAAAAGGAAAATGTTGGCCACTGATCCAACCAACTTTGAACTGACTTGATATTCATTGATGCACATCTCCCTGCATGCCAAGTGTCCTTCAGAGACTTGTAAACTATCATCATGTTTCCAGCTACCATCTCTTCCTTTCTCCACATCATCAGCCACTCAAAAGGATGATAATTAGAACCCCTTGATTCCTGGTACCTGTTGGTAGTGTCATTTGGTAGCGCTCTGGGTAGCGAGATTTTGTAGCGCCTCCACCAAATTCCCTGTAATTTTGTAGCATGACCTCCAAAATAGGCATGCCTAATGGGTAGCATCAAGCCTGTTTGTCTCTATATAGAATTCAGTCTCTGTCAAAATTTCAGTAGCGCCTGCCTGTAAATCTACGTGTAATTTGGTAGAACCCAGCTAAATTCACAACACCATCATTTCACTGCTGACAGATTTGGTAGCACCCCCGGAAAGTTAGAATCACCATCGCTACACTAGTCTTAAGCGATCAGGTAGCGCTATAGGTAGCAGACTTATAGTATATGAAAATTAGACAATTCCATAGCACCGTAGCGTTACAAAATGTCTATTATACTTCTATTGAAGAGATTAACTATTTGAAAAACACCAAAAATCCCTGAGAATTATGCATTAGAAGCCTGTATAGCCTATATAGGTGGGAAAGAGTATTATTTCCTCAATCACTTATCCTTGCAAAAAGGGGCCATTCTAAAAAATGGAGCTCACCTTTCACCAATCACTTCATCAGCCTTACACTCCTTCTTGTGGAAGGAGGACTTCCCTTTGGCACATCAGCATGCCTCCCTTTAGTAGTAACAAGATTCTTCACTGGAGCTATGCTTTCCATGGCTATTGGCTTCTCCTTTTCAATAGCAGCTTCAACCAAAACATTCAAGTTTCTTTGAGCCATCTCATCCTGGAATTGTTGCAACTCTGATTTGAGCTTTATGCTCTGAGAATGAAAGTCTTTGTTTTTCCTATAGAGGTTATTGAGTTTCCTATAAAGAGGTTGGGCTCTTCTTGCTGCAAATCTTGCTAAATATAGAATGTGGTTGTAACCATCCTTGAGCTCTTTCATCTTAATCCATTCAGATAGGGCTTCAGATTTCAGATGAGCCACCTCCTTCCTACCTTCCCTAAGTTGTTTAATCAATCTTTTGAAGGTCTGGTTTCTAGGTGGAATGGTGATGTGGACAGTCTCAACAAGCATTTTTATGGTTTCATCTTCCTGCTGCACAGGGATTACCTCTTCTATTTCAACGATCTTCTCAATTCCTTTGCCCTTATCTCTCTTCTTCTTTAGAATGGAAACCTTTGGTAGGACCTATTCTTCAACAACCCCTTTGAGAGTTGATGACCTTGTGAAAGGCTTTCTGACCTTGGTGCTAGTTGTTGAAGGAGATGAAGAGAAGTGTAGTTTCCTTCCTTTCTTGGTTGTGGATTTAGTAGAGGAAGGGACCTCTTCTAATTCTAGTGCAAGAGGGGGTGAATGGTCTCTCAGTGGAAAATGGTAGGCCTCCCTCTTTGTTTCAACAATTT
>ML779374.1:251224-271359 GCA_009831015.1 Picea engelmannii
CACTATAAGTAGCTTTAATATTTTATTTTAGATTTATTTATTTTGCATGCATATTTTCTGTTATAAAGTAACTTCATTGTAAAAGTGATCGCCACTTATCTTTATAAAAGTGGTTCACTTCATAAAGCAACTTACACTATCACGTGGTCATTTGGTTACTGCACAAAGGTTTGGGTAATGGACCCAAGATTGTTTGATGTAAATATGGCTCATTATTGTATTGTCATGCTTGATAAGAAGTAAATATGGATTAACTCCAAACTGGTCCCCTTATGGTGAAATCCCTCATGGGAAGACGCTTTGTGGAGTGAGAGAACCCATGCTTAATTGTGGAATAATGAGATGAAGGATAGTGAATTTGTCAATGAAACTATCCTAGATGGATAGTGCTTGTCATGCCATTTCCGGTGGTATGTGGAATGTCACACAAATCTTCACAATTAGAGAGTATGACCATACGAAGTTGGAGAACCCCTCATAAGTCTTATAGAAGCCCCCAAGGGTCAAAGTGATTTGCAAAAGAAATTGTTTTAAATGAAGAAACCCTAAAATAAGGAAAGTTGAAGGCTGCATGAAGATATAAATAAGAGGCAAATCTCACTCATTATACACACACTTGTACATATTTCATATCTATTTTCTTGTGTAAAGCTTCTTGTAAATACTTGTGGATACATCTGAAGTGGCGAACGTCTGAGGTAGCACAAAGGGTTGACGGTGAAATTCTCAGATTTAGAGAAAACCCTATTTTCGGAGGCATATGTGGGTTGTTTGTGTATAGGGTGGGTACAGTACGTGGGTTGTCTGTGTATAGGGTGCGTACAGTATGCAGGATGTCTGTGTATAGGGAGCGTACGTATGCGGGCTCGTTGTGTACAGGGTGAGTACATGTTGGTAAAGCCATGGAAACTTGAGAACATGAAGATGAAAAGGTTATATATTCTAAGATCAAGCTCCTAGGAAGGTCTAAAGTGCTCAGATACATCAGATCCATCCCTTGGTTCAAAAGGTATGTCTTATTTTTTTGAATAGTTGGATTTTGATTTATGCATGAGGAATGGCAAAGGAGATTTGAGTATTCTCCCTAGAGAGAGTAGTGGATTCATGGGATCTTCTGCATAAGTCAGATCTACATAAATACAGTGCTAGTATATTCATCATTGATACGTCTTGTGAGGCACATCTTGTATTTCTTGGCATATGGATAAGGGCTTTTATGGTACATGGTTGAGATCTTTTATTTGTGTAGTAGTTGATGTATTGAGAGACTGGATATCAGAAAGGGGTTGATGACCAAGATCATGTGAGGGATATTATACTTGTTCATGATTACACATACCTATATAACACATGAATAGAGAGAGACATACTTTCCTTGAGTAAAGGTTATATATGAGGATGCACGCAAAGGGTACAGCTACAGTCTAGATACAGTGACAAGTTACAGATCTATGTGAAATAAGTTACAAAAGGTCAAAAGTTTTTCAAGAAAAAGAAACCCTAGATTTCAGAAGGCATACGCAGGCTGCATAATAGTTTGGTAGTGTACATACATGTATTGCATAACATATAGGGCACGTACATACATGGGTTGCAGCACTACAGGTCGCGTACCTGTTGTATGTTTGTATATACATGTTTAGTTCAGGTACAGATTGATTATAGGGTAGTTGTACAAATTGGATACAAGCCCTCAAGTTTTGATCAGAAATCCTACCCCAGAGGCCAAAGAGATCCTGAAATATTCACCTTCCTTCAACTTTCAGAGTGAGATCCAAAAAATCAAGATCCATGCACCCTTTTGGAATTGATAAAAAATGAACAATTTAAAAAATATCTCTCCAAAATGTTACAACCCAAATCTTTTCCAAATGCCACTGATTCAGTAAATCTGCAAGATGAAAATCCAATGGTCATCTTAGGACCTTTGATAGAAGATAGAGATGATTCATCCCCTCCCTTCTATACATCATTGAACATACATGATAAGGTTTTGCATAATTTTTTTATGCAATCAAGGGCATCCCACAATCTCATGCCTAAAAATGTCATGGATGAACTTGGATTAGAAATCACAAAGACCTACCATGACTTATATTATTTTGACTCTAGGAAAATGAAGTGTCTTGGGTTCGATAACGATCTGGTTGTGACCTTATTTCAGTTTCCCATGAAAAGTGTAGTCATGGATATCGTGGTGGTTGATGTTCCCCCCAAGTTTGGCATGCTATTGTCAAGATCTTGGATAAAAATACTTGGGGTAACCTTGCAGATGGACCTCACATATGCTATAATTCCTGTGTTTGGGGGGGAGCATAGAATACTTTACAGGGAAGCTCAGTTGGCCTACATTATTAGTGACGAAGCAAACCCCACAAATCATCCTATTTTTTCACGTGATACTGATTTGAGATCTAGCATCTTGCAGCTCACTGATGGTCCTGAACCTCCTCTTGAAATCAAAAAACAATCCATTACCTTTTGTGAATATTCTCCTCCAACAACCTATGTTTGGAAGATGTTATTTGATGGAGCCTCTTCTAGGGAAGGTGTTGGTGCTGGAGTGGTATTTGTTTCACCTTCTCAAGAGACTATATCTTTTTCCTACAAGATAGAATTTGAAACTACCAATAATGTGGTAGAGTATGAAGATCTTGTCTTGGGTTTAAGGGCTGCAAAATACATGGGTATTGAAGAGCTATCAGTATTTGGGGATGCTTAATTGATTTTCCATCAAATCAAAAATCTTTATCAAACTAAGCACCCTAGGCTTAGATCTTATAGAAATGAAGTGTGGGACTTAGTTGACAGTTTTTTCTTAGCTTTCAACATTTCATTTTTTCCAAGAGAAGATAATACCATGGATGATTCTTTGGTTGTATCAGCAAGCAATTTCAGAGTCCCTTTGCCACCTAAACTCAAGTATGGTGTAGAAGTCAAATACATACCCTGTAAACCTGACAATGTCAAGCATTGGAAGGTGTTTGAATATTATCTTGAGATAAAAAGATTCCTTGAGACTGTTGATGAGTTTTCTGTATTACACGTTGATCAAGATCATGACTCTGAAAATAATCCTCATGCTAATGTTTTTTTAAACAAAATTGTTCATCATCATATTGTTTAGTTGACTAGAAACCACATTCCAAAAGGACTATTTCCTTTGGAAAGATTATCTGACAGAAATGATGTGGCAGTGAAGGGTAAAGGGTCAACTGATGATGCTAATGTAACTGAGTGCAATGTGGGTACAAAAAACAATCCAAAATATGTCAAGTTGTCAAGCAAGTTTTCAAGAGAACAAAGGGTTGAATATGTTGAGTTATTAAAAGAGTTTGTTGATGTGTTTTCTTGGACTTATGAAGATCTCATAACATACGACACAAGCATCATAGAGCAAAAGATCCCATTGAAGGAAGACACCAAACCTTTCAGGAAAAAGTTGAGTCAAATAAATCCTATGTTGTTTCTTGTGATGGAAAAAGAGGTAGAAAAGATTTTAGATGATAAAAATATTATTCCTTTGAGGTATTCTGAATGGGTGGCCAACTTGGTCCCAGTGAGAAAAAAGATGGAGAAATCATACTTTCTGTCGATTTTCGGAATCCGAACAAAATATCTAAAAAGGATAATTACCCCTTGCCCAAGATGGAACACATATTACAGAGGGTGACAGGTGCATCTAAGATGTCCATGATTGATGGATTTTTTGGCTACAATCAGATCTCTATCTTGCCAGAAGATAGAGAGAATACAACCTTTACCACTCCTTGGGGTACATTCATGTATGCTAAGATGCCCTTTGGTTTTATGAACGCAGGGGCGACCTTTCAATGAGCCATGGGAATAGCCTTTATTGGAGATAAGTACAAGTTTGTATTTATCTATTTAGATGACATATCAGTGTTCTCACAATCTGATAAAGAACATTATGATCATTTAAAAAGGGTTTTCTTGAAATTCAGAAAATTTGGACTCTCTTTAAATCCAAAAAAGTCAATATTTTCCATGAAGGAGGGGAAATTATTGGGGCACATTGTGTCAGCCGAAGGGGTAAGGATTGATTCCAGCAGGGTAGAAGCTATCCAAACCTTGTCACTCCCTAGATCCAAGAAGGAAGTTCAGTCTTTCTTGGGAAAAACTAATTTTTTGAGAAGGTTTGTTTCAAATTTTTGTTGAGTTGGTAAAGTATATTACAGCCATGTTGAGAAAAGGAAATGAAATCAAAGGGACTGATGAATCCTGTAATTATTTAGATCAAATAAATAAAGCCAAGAATGTTAGCACTAGGAATCACCCTCAGATTGCATAGAATGTAAGCCCAATACACATAAGGTTATATGTAAATGTGAATGTGTTTTAAAGAGGTCAAATGGATATGACTCAAGATAATAATGTTCTAACTCAGAAATCTGGGCTAGCATGCACAAGCAATTGAGGTCTTGTTCAACTTTAGTCAGTAAGTGGGAGTAAAGGTGAATAGAGAGAAGACTTTGGTGAGGAAAATGTAGAGGTATGATATGGACAATGGGTCTTAAAACAACCTATAGAAGAAAATCTCAAACACAAGATCTTCTTGAATTCAAAGTTTAAGGAAACTAAAGAACATCATAACAATACTATAATCAAACATTCATCATAATATCACTACAACAATCCATGTGAATCATTCAATCATGAATACTTCAGTATCAAAGGAAAATAAGATGGAGTAAGAAAGATGACTTATATTAATCATGAAGTCTCAAATCAAGTACATAACCAGTTAACCAGTAGCTTCATCAAAATATTACAAAATAAAGGAGACTAGCTCAACCATTCGAGCCTACTAAAGCATTTGGACTATCTATTTATAACAAAGAAGGAAAGGCAAAAATTGGAGGTGTGAGATGGCCTTCCTCCCATAAAAATCTCCAAATAGTTATTTCCTCTAACAACTGATTTAACAACTGAGCTATAAAAAAGGAAAATGTTGGCCACTGATCCAAACAACTTTCAACTAACTTGATATTCATTGATGCACATCTCCCTGCATGCCAAGTGTCCTTCAGATGCCATCTCTGCCTTTCTCCACATCATCAGCCACTCAAAAGGATGATAATTAGAACCCCTTGATTCCTGGTACTTGTTGGTAGTGTCATTCGGTAGCGCTCTGGGTAGCGAGATTTTGTAGCACCTCTACCAAATTCCCTATAATTTTGTAGCATGACCTCCAAAATAGGCATGCCTAATGGGTAGCGTCGAGCTTGTTTGTCTCTATACATAATTCGGTCTCTGTCAAAATTTCAGTAGCGCCTGCCTGTGTATCTGCGTGCAATTTGGTAGAACCCAGCTAAATTCACAACACCATCATTTCACTGCTGACAGATTTGGTAGCACCCCCGGGAAGTTAGAATCACCATCGCTACACTAGTCTTAAGCAATCAGGTAGCGCTATAGGTAGCAGACTTATAGTATATGAAAATTACACAATTCCATAGCACCATAGCGCTACAAAATGTTTGTTATACTTCTATTGAAGAGATTAACTATTTGAAAAACACCAAAAATCCCTGATAATTATGCATTAGAAGCCTGTATAGCCTATATAGGTGGAAAAAAGTATTATTTCCTCAATCACTTATCCTTGCAAAAAGGGGCCATTCTAAAAAATGGAGCTCACCTTTCACCAATCACTTCATCAACCTTACACTCCTTCTTGTGGAAGGAGGACTTCCCTTTGGCACATCAGCATGCTTCCCTTTAGTAGTAACAAGATTCTTCACTGGAGCTATGCTTTCCATGGCTATTGGCTTCTCCTTTTCAATATCAGCTTCAACCAAAACATTCAAGTTTCTTTGAGCCATCTCATCCTAGAATTGTTGGAACTCCAATTTGAGCTTTATGTTCTGAGAATGAAAGTCTTTGTTTTGCCTATAGAGGTTCTTGAGTTGCCTATAAAGAGGTTGGGCTCTTCTTGCTGCAAATATTGCTAAATATAGAGTGTGGTTGTAACTATCCTTGAGCTCTTTCATCTTAATCCTTTCAGATAGGGCTTCAGATTTCAGATGAGCCACCTCCTTCCTACCTTCCCTAAGTTGTTTAATCAATATTTTGAAGGTCTGGTTGCTAGGTGGAGTGGTGATGTGGACAGTCTCAACAAGCATTTTTATGGCTTCATCTTCCTGCTGCACAGGGATTACCTCTTCTATATCAACGATCTTCTCAATTCCTTTGCCCTTATCTCTCTTCTTTTTTAGAATGGAAACCTTTGGTAGGACATGTTCTTCAACAACCCCTTTGAGATTTGATGACCTTGTGAAAGGCTTTCTGACCTTGGTGCTAGCTGTTGAAGGAGATGAAGAGAAGTGTAGTTTCCTTCCTTTCTTGGTTGTGGATTTAGTAGAGGAAGGGACCTCTTCTAATTCTGGTGCAGGAGGGGGTGAAAGGTCTCTCAGAGGAGAATGGTAGGCCTCCCTCTTTGTTTCATAAATTTCCTTAATGGCTTCTTGATCTTGAACAGGGGCCTTAGTCTTTCTTTTCTTGCTATCTCATGTTGGAGCTGTTTGGGTGGATGGAAAAGGGCTTGCTATCTGTGACTGAGGAGTGGCTACAATGTCCAATTTTATGTGAGCAGAAGCAATGAAGTGTTCCCATGAGATGTTCCTATTTCTCAGCTATTCAGAAACCAACATTCTAATCAACCCAGAATGAAAAATGCTAGTATCTACATCCTTTGATTTGGATTGAACTCTATCTAACATTTTTCCTATGCTTCTCAACAAATATAAGGGAATGTTCATTTCATCTTTGCCAGGAAAATGCAACAGAATCCTTATATGGTACTGGTATAGTGTATTGAACCTCACCTCACATGTGAAGTACCTTTGAATGATCTTCAACATTGTTAGGATATTTAGACACTTAGGAGTTAGTTAATATATACTTGGTCTAATGTTTCATTAGGTAAAAGTGTGTTTCTTAGTGTGTTTATTTAGTATGCATTTGTAGTTAGGAAATCCGATGGTCAGGATATGTTCCCGACATAGAGTGATCCGACAGTTCATACTCAACTCAATCTTAACGGCCATTGATCTGTGGATTAACACCCGATTGGTCCATGATCTCTATTTAAAGAGCATGGAGGGTCATTTTTCAATGATCGATTGTAAGAAACTCTCTTGTAAAATCTCTCTGTAATCTTTTTCTTTTGCATTAATAAACTACTCCAAGTGGTCGCGTTGGCTGGGGCTGTGGATGTTTCCCTGTAGGGGTTTTACCACGTGAAAACATCGGTGTGTTGATATTTGATCTGGTTATGTGAGTGGTTACTGAAGGAGTTCGTCCTCTGTTGGAATACCTGTGTTGTCGAACATGGTATCAAAGCATGTTTGAAGACCCGCTCCTGTTGTAGATTGAGATCGTGAAGATGAGTTGCCTCATCTCCATTTTCTATCATTTATGTACATTTATGGGCTGAGAGGACTATTCCATTTCTTACGGATCAGTCGTTTCAGTTAGGAACACTTTTCGTTTCACTCGAAAAGGTTTATGTTTTCCAAAGATACGGCCATTATAGTCAAATCCGGAGGTATAAAGCCTGAATACGCATTTTTTAAATTTTTGCAAAGTTTTATTTTGGTTTTATTTCGGGTTGATATTATTTGTTTCTAGGTTGCTACTCTTTTAGATCTATGTATGTTCTTTTCCCTGCGTTCTGTGCGATCTCGGAAAGTCATAAACATATAGGAAATGGTGCATCTTGCGAGTAGGCTAACCAAGATCTAACCCTTGTTGTCATCGAGAAGAGAAATTTTTTTCTTGTGTGAAAAGAGTTTTTTTTTAGCACGCTCTCCAAGGTCGTCTTCAACAACAACAAAAACAATCCTTCTTCTGAACATTACAATATGTTTTTCTAGATCATTTGGTTAAAATTTGCCTTATTAAGTAAGAGGTCTTGAATTCAAGTCTCTTTTTTGTTACCTTTTTTTGAAAAAGTTCATGCTAAAATTGTAAAGTGTATTTCACTTCAAGTATAAAAATGAATCACTATAAGTAGCTTTAATATTTTATTTTAGATTTATTTATTTTTCATGCATATTTTCTGTTATAAAGTAACTTCATTGTAAAAGTGATCGCCACTTATCTTTATAAAAGTGGTTCACTTCATAAAGCAACTTACACTATCACATGGTCATTTGGTTACTGTACAAAGGTTTGGGTAATGGACCCAAGATTGTTTGATGTAAAGATGACTCATTATTGTATTGTCATGCTTGATAAGAAGTAAATATGGATTAACTCAAAAGTGGTCCCCTTATGGTGAAATCCCTCACAGGAAGACGCTTTGTGGAGTGAGAGAACCCATTCTTAATTGTGGAATAATGAGATGAAGGACAGTAAATTTGTCAATGAAACTATCCTAGATGGATAGTGCTTGTCATGCCATTTTTGGTGGTATGTCGAACGTCACACAAATCTTCACAATTAGAGAGTATGACCATACAAAGTTGGAGAACCCCTCATAAGTCTTATAGAAGCCCCCAAGGGTCAAAGTGATTTGCAAAAGAAATTGTTTTAAATGAAGAAACCCTAAAATAAGGAAAGTTGAAGGTTGCATGAAGATATAAATAAGAGGAAAATCTCACTCATTATACACACACTTGTACATATTTCATATCTATTTTCTTGTGTAAAGCTTCTTGTAAATACTTGTGGATACATCTGAAGTGGCGAACGTCTGAGGTAGCATGAAGGGTTGACGGTGAAATTCTCGGATTTAGAGAAAACCCTATTTTAGGAGGCATACGTGGGTTGTTTGTGTACAGGGTGTGTACAACATGTGGGTTGTCTGTGTATAGGGTGCATACAGTACGCAGGATGTCTGTGTATAGGGAGCGTACGTATGCGGGCTCGTTGTGTACAGGGTGAGTACATGTTGGTAAAGCCATGGAAACTTGAGAACATGAAGATGAAGAGGTTATATATTCTAAGATCAAGCTCCTAGGAAGGTCTAAAGTGCTCAGATACATCAGATCCATCCCTTGGTTCAAAAGGTATGTCTTATTTTTGTGAATAGTTGGATTTTGATTTATGCATGAGGAATGGAAAAGGAGATTTGAGGATTCTCCCTAGAGAGAGTAGTGGATTCATGGAGATTGTTCATTTCTTATTGTTCATTATTGGATAATAATACTACATTGATATAACACTTGGATTAATTTGGAGAAAAAGAATTATAATTGCACTATTATTGATTCACCCCCTCTCTCAGTAATCCAAGAATTGGTATCAGAGCAGGTTCCTTCAAAAATTAGTTTAACCACTGAAAGGTAGATCATGGAGAGTACTAGCTTGTACAAAAATGGAATACCACAGTTTGATGGAAAGAAGTATGTTTTTTGGAGGATAAGGATGAAGACATATATGCAAGCACATGGATTTCAAGTTCGGCAATCAATTGTAAATGGATACACAACACCAGCAGTTCCACCAACAAATGACAAAACAGTGAAACTCGGTGATAATAATTTCAAAGACACAAATGCAATTTTGAATGGTCTCGGTGATACAATATTCACCAAAGTTGCACATTGTAAATCCGCCAAAGAGATTTGGGACAAGCTTTGAAATATTTGTGAGTGAGGTACAAAATTCAAAGAAACAAAGCTTCAAACTTACAGAGGTCAGTTCAAACAACTAAAAATGAAGGAAGATGAGAATATTGCAGCCTACTTCTTTCGAGTCGATGAAACAGTGAATGCACTCATAGGATTGGAAGAAGAAATCAAAGAATCTGTAATTGCTCAAAATGTACTAAGATCTCTTCCTATGAGATTTAACCCTAAGATATTAGCACTAGAAGAAAGATTGGATCTAAACTCAATAAGAATGGATGAACTGCATGGAATCTTCACAACATATGAAATGAGAACTGAACAGGAAAATCCATATATAAAAGAAGCAGCCTTCAAAGAATCCAAAAGATCAAAGCAAAAGAAAAAGAAACAAGAAGAATATAGCAGGAACAGTGACGTCTCGGAAGATGATGAAGAAGTGGCCAACTTCGTCAAAAGATTGAACAAGGGAACCGAAGATAGGTATAGAGGTAATCTTCCTTTAATTTGTTTTAATTGTGATGGTATTGGTCATTTTGCTAACAAATGTCCTCATAAGAAAAAGAGAAATGATGAAGGTTACTCAAAAGGAAAACAGACATATAAAGGAAAAAGAAATAGAAATAAAATTTTCAAGAAAATCTTATGCACCAAAGAAGACATCTCATCATCAGATGAAGATGAAGTCAATGACAGTGAGACAAGAAGATTTCTATTCATGGCAATAAAAGACTCTGAACAAGAATATGAAGAAGCCGAAGAAGAAATTGAAGAGGCAGAAGTTGACTTTCGAGAAGAATTAATGTTTTTCATAGAAGTCAACAGAAGAGAAAAGAAGAAGAACAAGAAACTACAAGCAGAACTAGCCAAGAAAAAAGACACTCAAGAACTAGAACAAATGATCACAAAATTGAAAATTCAAATAGAAGAAGATAAAAGAATTAAAGAAACACTCAAAGAATAGCTAGAAGAAAAGAACAGGATCATCGGAAACTTGGAAGCAGAGATTGTCACATTAAGAAAGGATATTCAAGAGAAAAATATGCAGAATAGCTCAAAAGTTTTGGATGACATTATCAACAGTCAAAAATCTCATTTGGACAAGACTGGACTTGGATACAATCAGACAGAAAAGGGATCAAGCTCCAAAACAACAGAGCAAGAAACCTATCCAAAAAACTATGCAGAAACAATCAAAGGGGATATGAAGATATACAAAGAAGATTACAGGGACACTCCTCCACTGAGAAGATTCAGATTTCAGAATCAACAAATGACAGATAGGTATCAAGAAGAAGAAGGATTCACAAGAGCACCTCCTTTTAGAATATCCTCAATGCCCAGGTATCAAACTATATTTTTTGGTTTATGTTATGCATGTAATAATTTTGGACATAAAGATGTGAATTGCAGAGCTAACAATAGGAACAACAACAACTTTGAGAGTTATACACAAAGAGGTTATTCAAGAAGGCCTAATGAAACACAAAGAAGAAATTACAACAGGTTTGAATCCTTGAGCAATGAAGTGGAATGTTACAAATGTAACAATTTTGGACATGTGGCCAAAGAGTGGAGAATGACAATCCCTCCTAAATAACCTCAACAGAACAACAACAATCACAAACAAGAACCACAGAAAAGGACATGGATACAAAAGCAAAATGAGTATAGCAATGAAGAATGCACACTCGTTCTACAAGCTAAGCAAAAGAAACGTGGTTGGTATGTTGACAGTGGGTGTTCAAAACACATGACAGGTGATAGAGACAAGTTTCTTACATTACGAAAGGAAAGAGATGGATAAGTCTCCTTCGGAAATGATGATTCAACCAAAATTATTGGAAAAGGAACATTCTGAATTGGGAACAAGAATGAAAAGGCATAAAATGTTCTACTAGTAGAAGATATGAAATGTAATCTTATAAGTGTGATTCAAATGTGTGACCAAAGTCATAAAGTTACTTTCGATTCATAAAAGTGTGAAATAAAAAAAGAAGGTTCAGGGAAATTGGTTGCTACAACTGTAAGAACTTCAAGCAACATATATGTGTTAAGTGAAATTGGAAATGAAAAATGTTGTCTAGGAAAGGAAGATTAAAGTTGGCTATGGCATAGAAGAATGGGTCACATACATTTTGATAACCTTGTCAAAGTTAGCAAAAGAGAAGCAGTCAGAGAAATGCCCCAGATCACGAAAACAACCAACAATTTATGCAAGCATTGTCAACAAGGAAAGAAAACAAAGACCAGGTTCAAATCAAAGGAATATTCAACTACAAGACCACTAGAAATTGTGCATATTGATCTAGTTTGACCAACTAAAACAAATGGCTTAAAAGGTGAGAAATACTTTATGTTATTAGTTGATGATTATACAAGAATGATTGTAGTTTGCTTTCTCAAGAATAAGTCATAATCTTTTGAAAACTTCAAGATCTACAAGGAAATGGTTGAAAATTAAATGGATTAAAAAATCAAATGCTTGAGATTTGATAATGGAAGAGAGTTCACCTCAAAGGAATTTATGGACTACTGTAGCAATCATGGAATAAAAAGGCAATTCTTCGTTGCTAGGACACCTCAACAGAATGGAGTTGTAGAAAGAAAAAACATGATAGTATAAGAAATGGCTCGAACAATGCTAATGGATTCAAAATTGAAAGATATTTTTTGGACACAGGCAATGCATACAACAATTCACATTCAAAACAAAGTAATGCTTAGAAACAACACTGACAAAAATCCATACTAACTATGGAAAGGAAGACCGGCAAATGTAAAGCACTTCAGAGTTTTTGGAAGAAAATGCTATGTCAAAAGAGAAGATGGCAGAATGGGAAAGTTTGACTCTCGCGTGGACAAGGGAGTACTTGTTGGCTACTCAAGTACAAGGAAAGCATACAAGTGTTACAATCTAAGATTGAACAAATTTGTGGAAAGAATCAATGTAACAATTGATGAAACAGGTAGACTAGAATCAAAGGAAGAAAATGAATCAATGAAACAACCCTTAGAAAAAGAAGTAGAATGTGAAAAAGAAGTAGAAGAGGAAGATGAAGAGAATCCAACAAAAGAAGAAGAGAAAGTTCAACAAGTTTCTCCAAAGACACTCAATAAACGAGTAAAGAAGAATCATCCTTCAGATCAGATTATCATAAACAAAGATGCAGGAGTTGAGACTAGAAGAAGAATTCGTTCACCAAACCTAGCACTCTTATCTACAATTGAATCAAACTATTTTGAAGAAGCCAACAAGGATGAATTTTGGAATAAGGCCATGGATGAAGAATTGGATCAAATAGAAAAAAATGACACTTGGGAATTGGTTCCAAGACCAAAGAATAAGAATGTGATTGGTACAAAATGGGTTTTCAGAAATAAATTGAATGAAGATGGACAAGTTACAAGGAACAAATCTAGATTGGTATGTAAAGGATAAGCTCAGATTGAAGGAATCGACTTTGAAGAGACATTTTCCCCAGTTGCCAAAATGGAAGTAATCCGTTTTCTTTTAGCTTATGCATGCTCCAAAAATGTTAAAGTATATTAGATGGACATAAAATCAGCTTTTCTAAATGGAGAACTTGAAGAAGAAGTCTACATTGAACAACTAGAAGGATTTCAGTTGTCAGAGAACAAAGATTATGTGTGTAAATTAAAAAAGACCCTGTATGTTCTAAAACAGGCTCCTAGAGCATGGAACTCTAGACTGAATAAGTATCTGCAACAGGTAGGGTTCAGAAAAGGAAGTGCAAACAACAACCTCTACATCAAGGTAAGTCAAGGTAATATTTTATTAATTGAAGTTTATGTTGATGATATTAGTTTTGGTAGTGATGATGACACGTTAAGCCAAAAATTTGCAAAAGATATGCAAAATGAATTTGAAATGTCATTACTTGGAGAAATGTCATTCTTTCTAGGACTTTAGATACGTCAAAGCAATCAAGGGATTTTTATTTCTCAAACCAAGTATATCAGAAAAATGTTGAAGAGGTTTGGAATGGAAGATTGAAAATTAGTTATCACTCCCATGCAAACCAGTTGCAAGTTGAGCAAAGATGATGATTCGAAGTCTACAGATCAGAGGAAATACAGGTCAATGATTGGCATCCTACTATATGTGACAACATCCAGACCAGATGTAATGCAGGCAGTTGGACAGGTGGCACGATTTCAAGCAGAACCAAAGGAATCACATGTATTAGTAGTGAAGAGGATTTTCAGATATCTCAAATGAATAGAAGAGTTTGGATTATGGTATCCAAAAGGAAAGGATCTATCACTAATTTCCTACATAGATGCAGATTGGGTAGGTTGTATTGATGACCGATGAAGCACTAGTGGAGAAACGTTCTACTTGGGTGAGTGTTTAGTATCATGGATAAGCAAGAAACAATCATCAGTATCTTTATCTACAATCGAAGCAGAGTATATTGCAGCAACATCATGTTGTACACAGGTACTTTGGATGAAACTAACTCTGACAGATATACAGGTTGAATATGATGAGCCCATTCCAATATATTGTGATAATACAAGCGTCATCAGTATCTCGAAGAACCCGGTGATGCACTCCAAGACGAAGCACATTCCAATCAAGTATCACTTTATATGAGAACAGGTTGTAGAAAATAACATTAGAGTTGAGTATGTGGGCACAAAATAGCAAGTGGCAGACATCTTTACAAAACCACTTCCAAGGGAAGCCTTTGAATATCTTCGCCAAAGACTTGGAGTCATTTCCACTCCAAAATGAATTCTTTTTGAATGCTTATCTTATATGTCTTAGATGTACACGAGGAAGCACCATAAGAGGACAGTTTAGTCAGGGGTAGCAGCCCCGGATGGAAAGATACATTTTCCATTGATGACAAAGGGGGAGAGATTTATCAGATGCACAGGACAGAGGCATGGTTCTAGGGGGAGCAGATTTATCAAATGCAAAGGATAGAGACATGGTTCAAGGGGAAGAATATTTATCAGATGCAAAGGACAGAGGCATGGTTCCAAGGGGAGAATGAGTGATATGATTTCAGTATTGCATCAGAGTGTTGCCATCAATGCCAAAGGGGGAGATTGTTGATTAAGGTTGGTTGTCATTGATGTCAACCCTTGAAGAAAGCCTCATAGCACAAAGGTTTAGGTAATGGACCCAAGATTGTTTTATGTGAAGATGAATCATTATTGTCTTGTCATGGTTGATAAGAAGTAAAGATGGATGAACTCCAAAGTGGTCCCCTTATGGTGAAATCCCTCACGAGAAGACGCTTTGTGGAGTGAGAGAACCCATGATTAATTGTGGAATAATGAGATGAAGGACAGTGAATTTGTCAATGAAACTATCCTAGATGGATAGTGTTTGTCATTCCATTTCTGGTGGTATGTGGAATGTCACATAACTCCTCACGGTTAGAGAGTTATGACCATACAAAGTTGGAGAACCCCTCATAAGTATTATAGAAGCCCGCAAGGGTCAAAGTGCTTTGCAAAATAAATTATTTAAATGAAGAATCCCTAAAATAAGGAAAGTGTAAGGATACATGAAGATAAAAATAAGAGGCAAATCTCACTCATTATACACACACTTGTGCATATTGTATATCTATTTTCTTGTGTAAAGCTTCTTGTAAATACTTGTGGATACATCTGAAGTGGCGAACGTCTGCGGTAGCATGAAGGGTTAACGGCGATATTCTCGGATTTATAGAAAACCCTATTTTCTTAGGCGTATGTGGGTTGTCTGTGTATAGGGTGCGTACAATACGCAGGTTGTCTATGTATAGGGTGCATACAATACACGGGTTGTCTGTGTATAGGGAGCGTACGTACGTGGGCTGGCTGTGTACAAGGTGAGTACATGTTGGTAAAGCCATGGAAACTTGAGAACATGAAGATGCAGAGGTTCTAGATTCTGAGATCAAGCTCCCAGGAAGGTCTAAAGTTCTCAGATACATCAAATCCATCCATTGGTTCAAAAGGTATGTCTTATTTCTATGAATAGTTTTATTTTGATGTATGCATGAAGAATGGAAATCGAGATTTGAGGATTCTCCCTAGAGAGACTAGTGGCTTCATGCGATCTTCTGCATAAGTCAAATATACAGAAATACAGTGCTAGTATATTCATCATTGATACTTCTTGTGAGGCACATCTTGTATTTCTTGGCATATGGCTAAGGGTTTTTATGGTACATGGTTGAGATCTTGTATTTGTGTAGTAGTTGATGTATTGAGAGACTGAATATCAGAAAGGGGTTTATGACCAATATCATGTGAGGTATATTATACTTGTTCATGATTACACATACCTATATGAAACATGACTAGAGAGAGACATACTTTCCTTGAGTAAAGGTTATATATGAGGATGCATGCACAGGGTACAGTTATAGTCTAGATACAGTGACAAGTTACAGATCTATGTGAAAGAAGTTACAAAAGGTCAGAAGTTTTTCAAGAAAAGGAAACCCTAGTTTTCAGAAGGCATACCCAGGCTACATAACAGTTTGGTATCATACATACACAGGTTGCATAACAAATAGGGTGCGTACATGCGTGGGTTGCAACACTACAGGTCGTGTACCTGTTGTATGTTTGTAGATACATGTTCAGTTCAGGTACAGAATGATTACAAAGCAGTTGTACAGATTGGATACAGGTCAGTGGTACAGGTTGATACAATTATATGACAATATATCTCATAGTGATAGATTAACAATGGTTCCATCATTCTACTTATACTTTAGGGCAGTTGGACGGGGCAAGGACATGTGGTTGTAGCCACCTTCTGGTTGTAGCCGGAGAACATAGGGGGTTGTAGCCTCCTTATGATTGTATCCAAAGAATTGGGGAGTTGGAGCTTCCCTCAAGTTGTAGCCTGAGAAACTAGGGGGTTGAAGCCTCCTTCCAGTTGCAGCTGAAAAACAAAGGAATTTGGTGCTTCCAATGAATGTAATTCTTCAAGACATAAAAAAAAAAATTTAGTGGTTTTCTCTCGATTTGGGTTTTCACGTAAAACATTGGTGTACTGTGTATGTGTGTGATTGTTCATTTCTTATTGCTCATTATTGGATAATAATACTACATTGATATAACACTTGGATTAATTTGGAGAAAAATAATTACAATTGCACTATTATTGATTCACCCCCCCTCTCAGTAATCCAACAACTTACACTATCACGTGGTCATTTGGTTATCGTTTATGCCTTTTTTTTTTAAAGGGCATAACTCTCACATCCGAAGTCTGTTTTCAGTGTTGCTTTTTTTAAAACCGCATAACTTTTCGAGCTCTTTCCATCCATATCATCGGTTTCAGTTTTTAAATCCATATTATCTACATATTTAATATGGCTTATACAAGTAATGTTTTTCTTACCAACACCAACTACTTCCAATGGAAATCTCATATGGAAGATTTATTAAGAAGTAAAGGCTTGTACCATATTACCTTGGGAAAAGAAAAAGAACCCAATGATGATGATAAGAAATCCAAATGGGCTAATAGGAGTGACGAAGCACGTGGACTAATAGGAATGTCCATCTCTCCTGATTTAAAGTACCACCTTCAAGAAATCGATGACCTCGAAGAAGCTCGGGAAAAGATTTAATCTGTGTTTGGTAAACTCAATATTATTTGAGCACAACAGTTAGAAAATCAAGTACTGACCTTGAGTCTAAGTAATTTTTCTTTCCTTAGAGACTATCTATCTAGGTTTAAAACACTCAAAATTTTATGTGAATAAGGTAAGGTAAAAATGGAGGAAAAGCATTGCATCTATCTTATTATTTCTAAGCTAGGTAGTGCATATTTTGTGTTTGTATCTACCTTTTATTCCATGAGAGAGGCTATAGGGAAATATTATGAAAAACCCACTCTTGAGTCCTTTTGTGCTACTTTGATTAGAGAGGAAGATAAACTTGTACAACTTGGAGTGATCAACAATGCAGGTACCTCCAACAAAGCCTTAGTTGCCCAGCAGAAATATAAACCCAAGTATCCCAAGAAGCAACATCCTTGCTACAACAACAAGAAACATAAGGGTCCCAAACCCGCTCAGACAACTTCATTTCCTAATGGTGAAAAAGGAGAAAAATATAAAAATAAGAAGACTGACAGACATTGCAAATTTTTTCATAAAGATGGTCATGATGAGTCTAAATGTTTCAAGAAGATGGCAACTTTAGAAGCAACAATGAAGAAGCACAACATCAATATTGATTCTACTTCTTCTTATTCCTCTCATGGACATGCACTTTCCGCTTCTAGTTTCTCCTTCAACACAAATTCTACTTCTTCTTATTAGTGGCTTATTGATTGAAGAGCATCTTATCATATGGCTAAGGATAAAGCCATATTTTCTGCTCTAAATGAATGTAACACCAAGAAAATATTTGTTGGTGATGATAGATCTCTTAGTGTTGTAGGATCTGGAATAGTTCAAGTAGATAATGGTCATTTCAATGATGTATTATGTGTTCCAAGTATTTCTTGTAACCTTCTATCAGTCTATAAAATCACTCATTCAAGTGAAGGTAAAACCGTAGAGTTTTCACCTCGCCAAGTTGTAATCAAGGATCTAAAATATCCTAAGCATGTTCTTGCAACTAGAATTGTTGATGATATTACCAAGTTGTACAAGTTTGACAACTTTGGGTCATCATCTTTTTCATCAGTTTTTGTTGCTTATAGTGATGACTTGAGCAAACTTTGGCATGAGCGGTTTGATCATCTAAACTATCACTCATTGCAGAAACTATGTAATCAACAGATGGTGACTGGTCTTCCTCATGTTTCATGCACAGATGGTGTTTGTGTCGGTTGTGTTCTCGACAAACATCATCAGGACAGTTTTGACAAACATGCCTCTTGAAACGCCTCAGACCCTTTGCAGCTTGCTCACAGTGATTTGTGTGGTCCACTTTCTTCTCCTTCCTTTTATGGGTGCAAGTATTTCTTAACTTTCATTGATGATTTTTCTAGACGTACTTGGGTTTACTTCTTAAAACTTAAGAGCGAAGTTTTTGACAAGTTTTTGGCCTACAAATCCCTTGTAGAAAAACAATTTGGAAAACAAATTCAAAATTTAAGAACAGATAATGGAGGTGAATATGTGAACAATAATTTTACAAGTTACTGCACTACACAAGGCATCCAAATGCAACACACTGTGCCATATACACCACAACAAAATGGTGTTGTTGAAAGAAAGAACAACACATTAAAAGAAATGGTTAATTGTATGATCCAATCTAAGGGATCAACTGTGAAAATTACATAGTAAATCACACTCCCACAAAGGATCTTAAAAATATAACACCGGAAGAAGCTTGGACTAAAATTAAACCAGTTGTAAGTCACTTCTGTGTATTTAGCAGTATAGCATGGGCTCACATTCCTGATGAGAAAAGGAAAGCATTGCAACCTAAAAGTGAGAAGTGTATATTTGTTGGTTATTCTGAAGATGTCAAAGGTTACATACTTCTTCAATCACATTGTAATGAAATTATTATTAGAAGAGATGTTAAATTTGATGAAAATATCTTGGCCTGCGAGCCTAATTCGACGTTTGTGCCTTCTTTGGCATGCGAACCTAATTCGGCGGTCATGTCTTCTTCGACCTGTGAGCCATCTTCGATGTTTGTTCCTTCTTTTGATATGGTTTCTTCTTCATATGATGACAGTGAGGATGACAATTCACCTCTGCCTGCTCACCCTCCTCCAGATGATTCCTTTGAACCTGAACCAACACTAGCTCCACCGCTTCCTAAATGGGTCCGTTCAACATGAGAAGCGATTGGTGATCTTTTCAATGATCCTTTAGATCAGTGTCGGACACGTTCACAGTTCCAGTGAGCCTCTTCTCTTTTGGCTCAAGTTTCAAAAACTCATGATCCAGAGACATTTGCAGAAGCTTCAGGTCATCCAGATTTGGATACAACAATGAATGAAGAGTATTGTTCTTTAATGGAAAATGATACTTGGGATATTGTACCTCTTCCAAAAGGAAGAAAACTTGTTAGATGCAAATGGGTCTACAAAACTAAGTATGCATCAGATGGAAATGTTGAAAGACACAAGGCTAGGTTAGTTGCCAAAGGATTTTCCCAAGTTGAAGGAATTGACTATAATGAAACCTTTGCCCTTGTAGCCAAAATGAATTCCATCTGCCTTGTTCTTTCCCTTGCTGCCTCACATAAATGGGAGGTCTATCAGATAGATGTTAAATCTGCCTTCTTGCACAAATATTTGCAAGAATAAATCTACATGGAACAACCTCTTGGCTATGTCCAGAATGACTCTATCCTTGTTTTTCGCCTCAAGAAATCTCTTTATGGTCTCAAGCAAGCTCCCTGATCTTGGTATGCCAAAATGGACAGCTTTCTTATTGCCACTAGATTCTCTAGATGTCATTTTGATCCTAATGTCTATACCAAGAAAGTAGGAAGCCATCTCATAATCCTTGTCCTTTATGTTGATGACCTTATCCTTACTGGTAGTGACTCAAAACTTTTAAACCATGTGAAAACCAT
>ML779374.1:271423-285086 GCA_009831015.1 Picea engelmannii
TGAAAACCATCCTTAAGAAGAAATTTGAAATGACAGACTTAGGCTTTTGCACTATTTCCTTGGACTCCAAGTTTTGCAAACCAATGAAGGAATTTTTATTTCCCAGCCTAAGTATGCCTGTGACCTTCTTCGTCGCTTTCACATGGATGATTGTAAACCAACCCCTTCTCCCTTCCAGTATGGAGTCAAGATTACTTCCACCTGTACTTCTCCTGAAGTTGACACCACCCTGTACCGTTAGTTAGTTGATAGCCTCTTATACTTGACTCATACCCGTCCTGATATTTCCTTTGTTGTTGGTCTTGTTTCTCGGTATATGAAAACACCCCATGAAATCCATTGGAAAGCAGCTAAAAGGATACTTTGCTATGTTCGTGGTACAATTTAGTTTGGGATACATTATAGTTCAGGGGGGACTCCTTTATTGGTTGGTTTCACTGATTCAAATTAGGCCGACGACCCTGATGATCGGAAGTCTACTGCAGGTTATGTTTTCATCCTTGGTTCAGGACCTGTCACTTGGGCCTGAAGAAAGAACAAGCTATTGCACTTTCTTCAACAGAAGCAGAGTACCGAGCAGCAGTAAATGCAGGTCAAGAAGCCTTGTGGCTTCGACAGATCCTTTCAGAGTTTGGATTCCAGCAACAGCATTCGACCAGCCTTTGGTGCGACAATCAGAGTTCCATCAAGCTCGCCAAATACCCAGTTCAACATCAGTGCAACAAGCACATCGAGCTACACATGCACTTCATCAAAAAACTCATTCATGATCAAGTTATTGAAGTGATCTTTTTCCCTACAGAAGATCAAGTTGTTGACATGTTCACAAAGTCTCTTACAAAAGCGAAGTTGTCCAAACTTCGATCTATGTTAGTAGTTCAGGAAGCTGTCATTAAGGGGGGATAGGCTCTAATGCCTCGTTCCTTCTTCTATTGTGTCAACATTGTAAATCCTTCAATCCTATCCCAAGTTGTTCTTAAGGGGGGATGTTAGGATATTTAGTCACTTAGGAGTTAGTTAAGATCTACTTGGTCTAATGTGTCATTAGGTAAAAGTTTGTTTCTTAGTGTATTTCTTTAGTATGCATTAGTATGCATTTGTAGTTAGGAAATATGATGGTCAAGATATGTTCCTGACATAGAGTGATTTGATGGTTCATACTCTCCTCGATCTTAACAACCATTGATCTGTGGCTTAACACCCGATTGGTCCATGATCTCTATTTAAAGAGCATGGAGGGTCATTTTTCAATGATCGATTGTGAGAAACTCTCTTGTAAAATCTCTCTGTAATCTTTTTCTTTTTCATTAATAAACTGCTCCAAGTGGCCGCGTTGGTTGGGGCCGTGGATGTTTCCCCGTATGGGTTTTACCACATGAAAACATCGGTGTTTTGATCTTTGATCTGGTTATATGAGTGGTTACTGAAGGTGTTCGTCCTCTGTTGGAATACCTTTGTTGTCGAACAAAAAAATTATCAAACTCTCCAACCAGATGAATTCTTGGTACCCCTTTGGATAGATTGTCATCTTGATACTCTAGCTTAAGGAAGTCTTTGGAAAAGGCTGCATTCAAAGCCATAGATTTAAACAATTTCTCTCATGTGATAGGGATCCTTGTAGCCGTTGAAATAGAGATCTCAGACACCTCAAATTCTAGTTCCCCTACCTTAGTCTTCAGGCCATCAAAATGGGAGGCAAATTGTCTTTCCACCTCATGATGAACCCTCTGCATGTTTTGGAAAAAATTAAGGTAGCCCACCCTTTGAAAAACTTCTCTAGCCATGGGCTCTGCCTCAAATAAATGCATGTCTACAGGATCAGTTCTAACCACAGTACCTTCCTTGTGCGACTTCTTCTGAGGATTTTCCATAGTTTAGGATGAAAGGTTTTAAATCTATGGTGCAGTGATGGCCAGGAAAACACAAATTCAAACTTCAATAAGAATTTGATAGTGAATAGTGGCTGCCCCTTTCCAAGAATCTCCCCTAACTCAAACTGGTTGCTGGCTTAGAAAACAATGGCTATGAATTTCCCTCCCTTTTCTATTCATAAATATTAATTTTGAGGAATAATAAGGTGAATAAGGAGATCACTGCAATTGTATTTGAAAAATGGGTTGAAAACACTCCAATTCAAATGGTAGAGGAAGCAGGGGAAAAGGAAACATTGTTTCAACATCGATTTTAGGTAGCACAACGCGCATACAAGAGGTAAAGTTTTCTTGGGCATTCAAAACTCGAGAGAAAGGCAAGTAGATGTCTTATAATTGACAACCAAGTGATGGTGATTGCGGATCTATGTGAAGGGAGGATTGGTAGAAATCATTAGGGAAGGGTTTTTTTCCAATTCTGCAGGCACGATCGCTACCAGAAATCCAAGCTATAATTGCTACCCAAAATTGATATGCAAAGGGGGGAAACCATGGGATACCTAGAAAGTCAACGATAGCATGGAGTGTTGCAGATATTTAGGAGAGTATCATGAGCATATCAGCATCCAAATCCACCTCAGGAACTGATCCTGTAGCTCCACTGCCAACTGGTCCGAATTGGTAGTTTTTGCAGCACAGAGTTTTGAACTTTCAAAATTTGAAAACCGTTAGGAAGCTCATAAAGATGAATCCTCGAAGGCACCTTTTAACTAACCATGGTGTTGAAAACAAGGAAGACATGACATCAGCATTATGATAACAAATCATGGTAAAGGATGAAGGACAGGGAGTGCGCTACAGAAACTCCTAGTGAGTTGGTAATGCTCCCTTTTCAAAAAATGATTTGACCATTAAGCATAGGACAAAGGGACAACATGGAAAGGCTAGGAGGGCATGAGTGAGGAGGGTGACATGTCAAGTCAAGTTGGTCTTGGGGTGAGTCAGACTTAGTGTCAAGTCATGAAGGGGGTCAAAACACAAGCCAAGAAAATGAACCTAGGCCAAAAGTTTATGTGAAGATCAAAACTTGAGTCATGCCTTAAGCCTTTATTTATCAAGATCACCTAAGTAAATCTCACCTTTAAGAAGCAAATCAAAATTAAAAAACTAAAGGCTTAGAAAAGTTAAAACTAAGGGCTAAAGACCCAAGGCAACTTAGTGTGATAACACCTACAATGAAAGAGATGTTATCCCATGCTTGAACTCCTTCTCCACTCTCTCCTTCTTCCATCAAAAAACTACTTGCTTCATTGTTGAGGCTAACATCTTGTGCTATTGCAATTCCATGGAAAACTTGTTCTCCTTGGATTGGAGATGTAAGAAACTCTTCATCCTCTTTACTCTTCACTCTCCACACTCTTCTCTCTGTTGTTCGGTTTTAGGGGTGAATCTCTAGATGAAGTCACCAATACTTCGCTTCCCAATGTCCACTCAACTTGCAATGGTGGCAAAAGTTCTTGTTAATACTACGAGTACTTCCTATCATACTCCTCTCCATGTGTCTTTGAGTTCTCCGTTGGATTGGAGAATTCTTCTTGATGTTCCTCCTTTGAAACCATTTAGGCTTGTGGCATATGGATTGTTTCTCCTAGCAAGATGCCTCAAAATGGCCTTTCTTCTTGCAAAATGAGCAAGCCTCTAAGTACCAACAACTGGAAGCATTATGGCCTATCTTCTTACTGCAATGGCAAACAAGGGATGTCTTGTTTGATGAAGAGTTAATACCTCTTGGTATTCTTCTTCTTCTTCTTGCCTTGGCTGATTGTTTTGTTGCTTCTCCTAAGTGATGATGCAAGCTGAGTCTTCAAGCTCTTCTTATCGTTTCCCTTCTTCAATCTTTCACAAGAAGGTTGAGGTGGTAGTGAGATACCACTGTCACTTACTGTTTCTCTTTCTCCTAATGAGCAGGCCAACTCTGACATGTCTTTTTCCTTCACAAAAATTGTCTTCATGGTTATGGGATTTTAACTTCTGCCATTGAATCCTAGGCCTTCATGCTTGACCCACAATGTAGCTACAATGGGGCTCAAAATGCCTTATCTTCTCTTGTATAGTCCTTGTCCATCATAGCTCATGTTATCACTCTGTAATTTGTCAGGCTAAGGAAGAAGTTGACAGAGGTAACTACAAAACCACTTTGGAGTCCAGGATCTAGCCCTCCTAGACTCAAAGAAGGATCTCTCTGTAAGATTTAGCTTTGTTTGATGAGACTTTTAGGCCAGTTATAATAGTACATGGTTTGGTTTTTGAATTGTTTGAAATGTTTGGTTGGAACATGGAAAATGAGCCATTGGGCAAATGGAGTCACAAATCTGAATTAATCAAATACAAGGTTACAGGTTAATATTGCAAGGCAAGGTAGGCAAATTCAGTGGATCCTCAAAGATTTAATGTATCGAGGAGATGGAAAAGGTCTAGAAATCCAATTAAAAACAGAGCAATTAAGAATTTTGTTTTCAATCTTCAGTGGAAAACACAAAAATTATTCCAAACCGAAGAGAGAGTGTACATTAAAACAAATTCGGCTTCTTTATCTTCTCAAAATAATTCATAATGTAGAAAGTAGTAGTGGTAACAGAAAGAACAAATTTACAAGGATAGGTACACTTCATCAATGAGATTTGTCACAATAATCCTGCAATTGTCACATTGTATTACTGGAAATCTGAATCAATGGTGTTTCTATGGGCTGCCTTACAAGTCCTATTCTACAAACAAGTCCCAACCATTAATACTTCGAAATGGGAAGTATTTATAAGTTGTTTACAAAGGATCCTGTCATAAATGAGCAGGATTTATTTTCAGAAAAATCTAAGCTAATTGTATCTCTTAATTACAAAAAATCTGAGAATATTTTAGATCTATTCGATCTCCTAGTGCTGATTTGATGTCAGTTGTTGATGATCTCTCTCTTTGACTTCTTCTACGTCTATCCATAGGCTCAACCACAAGAAAGCAATGTCCAACCATGACAATGAGCCAAATGAGATTAAAAAGAAATAGTGTACTTATCTGTGCCCATATTCCATGGGCATTTTCTGCCACAGTTTAAATTATTTGATAGCAAACTCACTGAATTTACTCTTCAGATTTCAAAGAGGAATACAGATTTATGCAAATACAATTGAAGGAGTTAGAAGTAGAACACAGACAAATAATCCACAAAAGTAATTGTATTGCTTGATACAAAATGTTTACATATGCCTCTATAAATAGAGGCCTTTAGAAAACTCTCGAGCGTTCAAAAGGTTCTCGGAGTGTTGGTGGAATGTCGGTGGATATGGCAGTAGAGCTCTCTCGAAGTTGGTGGAAGCTTCGAGTTAGGTAGAAATTAACTTTTTCCAACACTCCCCCTTAATTTCTACCACTAATTACATCAATATTTTCAATGTCCAATGCTTATCTCAAATACTCAAATTGGTCTTGTGCTCATAGCCTTTGCAAGTTGCTCTTTTGATCTACAATGTCTCCTCCTTAACAAATACATGTCTTGGTTAGGTCTTTATCTGAGTCATGTCATCATCTTCAATTTCTATCTTCATATGGTTGGGCTTCCTTCAATTTTCTACCATTACAATGCTTTGGAACTATCACATCAAGTGGTTTCTAGTTGACCACAAACTTTGCTCATTGGTGGTTTTGGCTAACCACCAACCTTGCATGATGGGGAAATTGATTTACACAACACGCACTCACTTGAGTTTCATCTTCAACATTTTTTTTTTCTTCTTCTTCTTCTTCTTCTTCTTTGTACCTGCATAACATTGATTAACACTCAAACTTTTGCATCTTCCCTTTGCACCTGCAAACAACTGATCATTGATGTCCATATAAAAAGAGATCCATCTACCGAGATACATGGGTACCATTCGCTGTACTCGCCAGTTCTCTAGGTATCTTTTTCACATACATGGTTCATCAATATATTAGATAACATGGTCCCAACAAACTCACACTTTGAGATTACTTAATCTCACAATCCTCCCCTTAATCGAAGATCTAACTTCTCTTATCACCATCAAACTTAGATACGAGTACACCTACCACCCTCGTACCTACCTAGTGGTTAATTCCACAGCTTGATGCCACATCCACTCTTTATGCCTAAGAGGGATACACGCTACATGATCACTCTAATCCATGTAGGCCTATCTTAACAGGGCTTACTAAACACTTGGGGAATATAGCTTGCCTTGCCTATGGCTAAGCTTTACAACTTTGGACCAACAACATCTTGGGGAATATAGCTTGCCTATGCCTATGGCTAAGCTTTACAACTCAAAAACTTCTAAGGTGTCAGGTACTACTGATCATGCACCCCTTACATCACTTATCATTATTATCACATATACAAGAAGCATTAAATTCCAAAATTATAATCCCATTACATATAAACCCATTCAACATGCCAATAAAGTAAGCCAACTCCAATTTGAAATCACACATGACTCATACTACCTTAAATTTTGTTTGTGTAAATACCTAGACTAACACTCTAATAAGACATTTTACTTTCTCCATCACAAGACAAGAGAAGAGCATTGCGTGTTCCTTTATTCTTGAAAGCAAAAATTTCATTCTGAACATATCCTAAAATTATCGCAGTGCAGGATACCACATCCCGTCCTGAGATTTTGTCAAACACATATCCAATTTTGATAATGTGGGCATGCAAATTTTTACCTTCTGGGAGAGGCTCCATCTTCACGCATCCTTGCAGCATATTCCATGTTGGCCATGGGCCAACAACTGGCTTATGATTATCAAGAGAACTGCAGGAAATGTGCCCTGTGAATGATCCATAAGTACAGGAACTAAACCCGCGGAGGGTGTTGTTTCAAAGTAAAACAAGGACATCCATATCGAGCACCATAACAACCAAGCAACGATTGTATAAAAAACAGTGTATTGCATAAAAGGAAGACTAACTGCAAAAGCAAAACCAAGTACCGAACCAGAAGCAAATGGATGCAAACATCCTCCCTTCCAGCGCACACATCGGGACTCCTCTTTTCCTCTTCACACGTCTGTTGATCACAATTACACAATGATCACCCAGCCTCCACGTGCCCATCTCTCCTCAACTCACAACGGATAGAAATAACCACGATTTTCTTAAGTATTTCTGATTATGGAGCAGCGCTTAAAAACCCTGGGTACCTGGGCGATCTCTCTCACCAAATGCTAGAACGCGAGCTTCCTTATCAACAACTCGATGCTCTTCTGGTGTTTTCGGATCTCATGGAGGGCAGCGATTCCGGGCCTGAACCTGTGAGGTTTCTTCACTCCTCCTGTGGTAGGGGCATACTTCCGAGCAGCCTTCGTTGCTAGCTGCTTCCGCGGGGCCTTCCCACCAGTCGAATTCCGGGATGTCTGCTTCGTGCGGGCCATCTCTATAATCATTCTACTTTGAATTTCTCTATCTTTGAAGCAAAGGCAAGAACACAACACTCTTTTCCAGCCGCTCCTGATCAACGTGACAGAGCTTCTAGTCATCCTCTTCCTCAACTGTAGTTGTTGTAGCGCTTGGCCAGCGTTCCGCTCCTCCACTCATCTCTCCACCGCTGGGCGACTCCTCTCAGGATCCTGGGCCCTCCCGTGAGGGAGTGAGGCCCAGATCCCTGCTCTGATACCAAATTGAAGGAGTCAAAAGCAGAACACAAAAGGAGTCAAAAGCAGAACACAAAATAATTCACAAAAGTAATTGTATTGCTTGATACAAAATGTTTACATATGTCTCTATAAATAGAGGTCTTTAGAAAACTCTCGAGCGTTCAGAAGGTTCTCGGAGCATTGATAGATTGGCGCTGGATATGGCAATAGAGCTCTCTCAAAGTTGGTGGAATCTTTGAGTTACGTAGAAATTAACTTTTTCCAACAAATACTCTGCTCATATCTTTCATATTTAGTTCGTTTAACAGCAACAATCACGACCTTGGTAATGCAGTGTTAGCTGTATGTGAATATTTAAGCTATCCACATAATGTTCATTGTTTAGCAGATACGGGCACACAACAATTAAGATGCTCCAACTCGGATATATCTGCTGGATGAAAAAATTATATAAATGTACACAAATGACCAAATTAAGTAAAGGAGAATTGCAAGGCAAATTAGAAAGCTAAGTTTGACACTTCAAATTTATATACCATCCATATTAATGGACAATTGTCTACTTTATAACTGATAAAAAATAGTACAAGACAAGACCCTGTCTAATAACAGACGCGTTTACAGTTATTTTCATCCCTGACTGCCAATAGAATATACTATATGTAAAAGGCGACCATTTGCACGAAATAGTAGCAGATGCTTCACATAGAAAAAAATCAGAAAGTCTCCATGGAAAGAATTGCACGAATTGGTAGCAAATGCTTCACATAGAAAAAAATCAGAAAGTCTATGGAAAGAATTGAAAAGTAAACCAAAAACTTCTGATGCTAGTGCATTGTAATGAATGAATTTTCAGTCTCGTATGAGAGAATTGTTTGGGGAGTACTTGAAGGCTCCCAGCTGTGAAGAATTCTAAAAAGAAATCTAGCATTCCTTTTTTCTCTAGGAGTACCAGATGTAAGAAGATTATACAGAGAAGGCATTAATGATTGCAATTTCCACAAGTTATTTACAATTTTTTCACTTCCACTGCAACACAAGGATAGCAAAACAGCAACACAATTCTCTTTGCATTTAGGTGAAGTAGAACTCAATCTTAGAAGGCTGACAATTAGAGGGATTGTAGAGGTTTCACAAATTGCAAGAAATCCCTCTAGTTGATTCGCAAGAACAACGAGAAGAGAAACTGCATTGTCTGTAAGACCCGGGGGGTCATCTATCAATACATTAATTAGAAGAGGAAATGCAGCTGCTATTACCTGTAGAAGATTTCCATGAAAAAGTGAAAGATTAAACAACGCAGTAGCTGCATCCCTTTTGCCTTTCACAGTTTCGTCCCGAAGAAGATTTACCAAGGCTGGAATGGCTTCTAGTCTCTCTCCAATTACTTCCCCAACATTTCTTTGATCTGTGGGTGATACTGCTCTCTCCCCCTAGCATCTCTCCTAGTGGTAATCAAACACCCTGCCGCATATGCTACATCCCCGTGACAGAGTATCCGCTCCATCCTCTTGGCTGACACCACCCCGGGTGCTCCTGTCGACATGCCCCTCAGAACTACTCTGTATCCATCTCTGTCTCTGAATCTCATAGTCAAGGTCTGGTAGTTAAACCCTATCTCTCCAAGTGTATAGAGCCACTGTACTCCTAACACTGCATCTGTGTCTGAGAGATCTACCACATAGAATGTGTCTGTCATGGTATAGTTACCTAGTCAAACCTCCAGGTGAGGAATAAAGTCTAGGCATGTCATAGTGTATCCATCTGCCACAGCTACTGTGAATCCCTCGAACTCCTCTGTTCGCAACCCTCGGCGGGCCACCGAGGAATCTATGAAGTTGTGGGTTGCCCCACCGTCTACCAATGCTGTGATGCGTTGTCCCTATATGAGGCCCTTAAGCCTGATAGTGTTGAACCTCGGTATGCCTGAAAGGGTAGCAATAGTTCCCCCTTTGGCCTCTCTCTGAGGTTTTATCCCCCCTAGTGGTTTAACCTCTGCCTTCTATGGATGCTTCTTCTTGGGTGGCTCTGGCTCGTGTACTGACTCATCTCTTGAACTGCTCTCTATACCTGTACTCTATTCCTCTACCTCCTCCTCCTTGTCACTTCCGGATTCCACCTCAATGTAGTGGATTTGACCCTTTCCCATGCACCTGTGCCCTGAGACCCAAGGATCTATGCACAAGAAGCATAACTTCTTCCTCATGAGCTCTCTCATGGTCTCATCATCTAATCTCTCTCTACCCCTCCAATCCTTCTGTGGTGGTCTCTGGTCTTTGTCTCTGTCTTTTTGTGGTACGAAAGGTTTATAGAATTTGGACTTCTATACTGACTCACTCATGTCTCTGGTACGGATTATGGCCTCCTAAAGGGTGTGGGGTTTAAAGGCTTTTACCTAGCCTCTCAGTGGCTCGGTTAACCCCTCTGTGAAAAGCATCACCAATCTCTACTCGGAGATATCTTTCACGACTACTGCCTTCCGCTGGAACTCTGCTATGAATGCCTCTGCGGAGCCTGTCTATCTCAACTGAGTAAAGTCTCTGAACTGGAGCTCAGGATCTCTCCTATCAAATCTTTCCATCAACCTCTTGGTAAACTCCAGGTAGGAAGTGATACGGCTGTGGCCCAGTGTGACCAAACCATGGTACCACCACTCGTGAGATTCTTCCTCTAGATGGAGAGTGGCGAAACTGATTGCCTCTGCCTCATTCATCTAGTTAATCTTGAAACAAGTGTCAAGCTTTTGGATCCATGCCTGTGCCGAGCATTTGGTAGATCCATCGAAGGAAGGAATAGTGATTTTTCCAACCTTCCAAATGAAGTCCACATTCTGCCATCGTTTATTACCCCTCTGCTCATCCCAGGGTCTGTTATGATACTTGATCGTACAATAGTCTATCAGTGTCATATCCTCGTGGAACTCCAGCCCTAGTGCCATGTAGTCCCTCCGATACTCTGCAAATGGATCCCGCAGTCCTGTCTGCCCCTGTCCTGTCTGTACCGTCTGGACATCACCCTAGAACTGTGGGTAGAGTGGTCTGGGAATCCTCCTCTATGTGATGTAGGTGCGAGTAGGTGACTATCGTCCACTCGACCCTGCAGGGTTTCTGCTAGACCCACTGGCTCCTCCTCCGTCAGCTGCACCTGTAGTGCCCATGCTGCTCTGTATCAATTGGGTGCTAATGGCCATCTATGTTATGGCCTGCATCATCTCCCTCTGCCCCCTGGCAAGGTCATTCAGGATGGCTTGAGTGCTATCTTGGGGAATCTCAACGTTCTTCCCTCGGTCATGTAGGTTTTCTGCTTTATATCCCATCTGCTCCTCTATCTCGGCCTCTGTCTCAGAACCGATGGGAATCCAATCCTGGTGATCTAACTCTGGCTCTGACACTACCCTCCTGTGTCAGTCTCTCCTGTTCCTATGATTACCTCTACGGTGTTGTACGTACTCGTCTCCTATGTGGCCTTGGCCCTCTGGATTCTCCTCTCCTGAACCTCTAATCATAAGGCTATGATGCCTTCTTCACAGGCAGGCAGGATGGAAGCTCTGATACCACTGAAATATCCCTAAGTGTGGATCTATCTCTAGATGTTGTCTCTAGGGTCTACGCAACTGTCTTTGTTGTTGTAATGGTGGTGTGTTTGCAATGTAGGGTTTCTGACTGATGTTTATGTATAATATGGAACCATATAAGCATGCACAATGCTCGGGCAATAAAAGCCTTAGTTCTCATTTTATTAACTGAAGTAATGACAGAATAATGAAATGTAGAAATGACAACAATTCTTTAGTGGATCTTTACAGGTCAGATCGGCACTGGAATACACACATCAATATATGCTAATAACTGACATAAATAAGCAAGGAACCTGATCTGGATGATATGCTCCAAATGTGGAAGATGTCTGGATGACTGCTGCTGGACTACAAAAAGACACGAAAACGCTACAACTATTGCATGCACTGGAAAACTCGCCCTGGGAGCTCTGGTGCTCTTCTTTTATTAACTGATCTAGATGATATGCTCCAAATGTGGAAGATGTATGGATCACTGTTGTCGGACTACAAACAGACACACAAAAAATGTTGCAACTGCTACATGCACTGGCAAAATCATCCTGGGAGCTCCGGTGGTCAGAATGGCATGAAATCTGTCTCTGAGGGGTCGCCCTAGTGCCTGCACAAATCGCCCTGTCTGAGAAAGACTGAAACTGCTCTGTTGGACTCCACACAAACCCGGACGGATCTACTGCTAAGTGCGCCCGAACTGCTGCTGTAGGGGGTCGCGTTGATGGTTTTTTCCGTCAGAATAGGTCAGAAATGGTCTTAATGGAAGCGCCCTTTCTCCTACTGATCCTTGCTGGAAGGAGTCTGAGTATGTCGGAGAGGTTGGGCAGATGTGACCTACTCCAGTGATGAAAACCCTCAAATCCTCAGCGTTGCAACTCAACAATGCGCTGGATACATACGCAAACTCTGGATGGCTCTGTGAGCTTACTCTGAAGTGCAATAGAAGATCTGGATGATCTCCTCGGCAGACTAGGGAGTGTCTTTCAACTCCGAACCCTGTCACAGTGAGTGGTTTCGTCCAAAACACCACCAAACAATCCAATGAAGTCGCCTGACCTCCTTTGGACTCTGATTTCCAAATCTGTATATGCATCATGAGAAATTAGGGCAGATCTCAACTTTAATACCTCCGATGATCTAATTGTGATTTAACCCCGGCTAAGAGTTGCGCTTTACCCCAAGTCGTATTTGGGTTTTCACTTTAATCCTTTTCGACCGCGTTTTCCATCTAATTCTTCATTGTCTTAGAATAAAGTGGATTTTCCTAAGTTTGGGTCGAATATCCTCCTTATTTCTCCTCTTTCCCTAACGGTAAACTGACTATAGCCTACGGGAAAGTATAGACTACTCAATGACCTCTGTCTAGGCTATTTAGGAAGATGGGGACATCACATATGGACTCATATATATCTCATATTCTGAGATAAGATTGCAAGGCTACACAGATTCAGATTAGGCAGGAAGTGTCACAGACTGGAAACTTACTCGTCAATAATGAACGACAAAATCGCAGGTCCAATTGTGGTTGCAGGACTTGAACCCTACAAAGTGAAAAAATAGCTCCAACTGCGGCTACAGGATTCCAACCTTGCAAAGTTGAAGGAAACAAAAGCAAGCAGCAAGCACCAACAGGTTCAACTGCAGGTGCATGACCTCAACCTTGCAAAGTTGAACCAAACAACAACAAGCAGCAACCAACGAACCAATGAACAAGCAACAACCAATGAACCAGTAAACAATATATGTATCTTCAATGATGAGTAAATTGCATTCCAAACATAGAAGACGTATGGAACATATGATGGCTATGCGAGTGGCGGTGGACAACAATATTGTCCAAATTCACTGCAACATTGTATGGAAAAATTCAAGGAAAAATGTATTGTGACAAGCCAATTTAAGTAAACATTTAAAGCTGCCAGGCTTGTTTAAGGGCCTCACGCTATGCAAACATTTACGCTGTCAGGCATGTTTAAGGGCCTCGCGTTGTGTAAACATTTAAGCTGTTAGGCCCATTCAAGTACCTCAAAAAGAATGTCCGTGCTCAAAACTTTCGATATGTAAACATTTCAATAAAAATAGAAATAACAAAAACATTAAAAAAGAGCATCGATGCTCAAAACTTTCGATATGTAAACATTTCAATACAAATAAAAAAATTAAAAAGAACGTTGATGCTCAAAACTTTGGATATCTAAACATTTCAAACATTGGGAATAGATTTATATTCAAAGGACATATTAATATGAAGACAACCAATTATCCATTGCTATAGTCCCTCTAGACCGTAGGCATGGAGCAATAAGTGTATTTCATTTTTCACTTTCTTAGCACTCTAAAAATGACAAATTTTAGAATATTTTAGAAATTAATTAATACCTTAATTCTATTTAGTTATAAATTGATTTTTTTTATACTTGTTATTTAATTATTTAATTATGATAATTATTAATATTTAAAACAATAAAAATATTGTTTTATTTGAATAAATATTTATTTTTTCCAATTAAATTAATATTTATGGATATATACTAAAGCACAAATCTGT
>ML779374.1:292470-321097 GCA_009831015.1 Picea engelmannii
AGGGGGTAAATATATTATTAATATATGATATAATTAATAAGAAATTAATATATAATATATAAGAATAAAAATATAACTATCATATAATTTATTATATATGATATAATTAATATATAGATATATATTAATTTCTTATATATTTATATAATATATTATATTATTTCTATTCAGACTTTTTCGATATTCCATTTTGACAAGGGGGGAGGGTTTTACAGGAAGGGTTTCTCCATCTTGTCGGGGATTGAACTACACTGTCCTTATGTCATTTTCTTTGTGTAGGGTCAAGAGACATGGACGGAAATTTTCCCCTTGTAGACTATTCTGAGGACACTTTGGTCGAAGAATCGATCTTCGATGATCCAGTTGCCAGAGGGAACGATGTTTTCAGTTCCAAATCTGTAGGCCTGTACATGTTGGAGTTGGATTTGGGGAAGTTGGATCATGAGATATGTGTGGCACAGATTAAACCCTACCTGTATGGAGTGAATTCACATGATCCAATACTTTTGGGAGTTAAAGTGTTAGTGGCAATGCATAGATTGGGCTCGCATCTTGATTTTTCTCAAGGAGAGGAGAGGTTGGAGTACTGTGAACATAGTGAAAGGTCTGGTAAACCCTCCGCCATCGTTAATCCCGATCAGGAAAACCATTATGGAGATTTGTTGACTGCCCAAGCCGCGAGGGTATTTTTTGGCTCAAGTTTCATTGGGGCCAAACTTGTCATAGACGAGTTGTGCAGTGGTGGGGTGACAAAGTCTTGTGTAGAGCCAGTTAAGAAGAAACAAAAGGTAGTTAAAAATCGAGGAGGGGGTGTTTCCCTGGTGGTGGGTGATGATTTGCAGGTAAGTTAGGTCGAGGGACTAGACAGTCACGCCATTGTCGACAAGGTTTTTGGGTGACGTATGTCGTTTCACACTATGGATAAATGGGAAGAAAACAATCAGGATTCTAGCATGGGCTACATTCTGACCCTTCATTTACTCTCACGGGAGTGGACTATATTTTTTTTCCATTCAAAGGAGGATGTGGGTTTCATTTTGTCGAATAAATGGTATTGGAATCATAGTTTATCTTTGGAAAACCATGGCACCCTCTCTTTGATGCACAAGAAGAGGCCTTAACTAGCACTCTGATGTGGTTCAAGTTACCTAACCTACCTATTGAATTATGGTTGGAAGTGGGATTGAAGACCACAGGTAACTCACTGGGTACTTTCATTGCAACGGACGTTAGTTACAAGAGCTACAAGTTTCGAACGGTTGCCCAAATCTTGGTGGACCTTGACCCAAGACAACGTTTATTCGAATCAATGGACTTGGTTGTCTGGGAGAGGAAGTATATACAACCCTTGGATTATTTAAACATGCCTTTTTGTTGCTTATGTTGTCATTTGGTAGGCCATGTGCTGATAAATTGCAATCTTACCTTTGTTCAAAAATTCTACGAGTCAGGATTGTCAAGAGCAGCTACACAATCATAACGTTCCAAAACCCAGGCTAGGGAATGGGTTTTTCTACCTCATGTCTCATCTCCATTTTTGGGAATTCTCTCAGTGGTAGAGAGGATCTTGTTCACAAGGATCCAAAGGGAGATGTTCTAATTGGAGAGATAGTGATAGATGTATCATCTCCACTAAAATCCACAGTTTAAATAAGGCATAATGTAGATGTGAAATGTGGATACATCCAAGCGATGTAATATGCGAATTGTATTTCTGAATTTTAATAAGTAAAATGTGATGACAACTATTGTGGGACATGGACAGAGATGGGGGATGAATTTTTCATAAGAGAAGGGAGTGTTTAAGAGGGGTCCAAGGGGGAAATTATTTATGGGTATTAATCCAAACCCACATTCCTGAGTTTTATTATCATTTTGTATAAATCTTGTATTTTATGTTTGAGAGTATGAGAGCCCAATCACTGAATACATGTAAGAGGGTGGGTGTGATAAGTCATGTCCCATAGTTATTGGGAGCATGGGGATAAAGTACAATAAACATTGGGGAGTGTTTTTGCATAAACAGGGGGAGAACAAGGAAAATAAGAGCTCTAGAGCTGGAATAACAATGGAGAATGAATTCTGGAGAATTTAGGGAGATGAATATTGAAGAGGCAAGTTCTCAGGATTGCAGAAGAACCAGGTTTTCAGGCCTGAAGAGTGAACTCCTGTGTGAGTTGCACTACAACAACAAGTTATTGTTGTTGTTTTACTGGTATTTTTTCCTAGCAGTGAGTTCCGAGTAGTAAGATTCTTGGTTACCTATGCCAGAGAGACCCTCACAAATGAATGGAATGCCTGATGGAATGAGAGAAATGAAGGGGTATATTTCTTGGGTTGGGAAAGTCAAGAAGAAGAGAGTTGGTGTAAATCATGATAGTTGTAGAAAAATTCTAATGGTTTGTGGGATATCTAAGTTGTGGGTGGATGGTGAGAGACACACTCTTTTGTGGATTCATAGACCCAAATTGGGGGTGACTTGTTATTGATATCTAGAACAAAAAGTCTATGGTTGGGTGGAACATCCATCCCGAGCAGTTGGTTGCACAACTTTTCTAAAAAAGATAAGTGTTTATCTATGTTCTATGTTATTTTATGAACTAAATTGTTTTGTTTGAACTCAGTGTATGTGAATGGTTTATATGTTGTTGCATATGGGGTTAATTAGTTGCATTCATATTTATTTTATCCCATTGTAGCTTCACTTAAATTTATGATAGTTGAATGGTTAAATATGTGAGTATTCATGTAGCTGGTAAGATACAATATTAGTTAGCAAAAAAACTTATTTTTATGTGTATTCCGTGAGTAATGGCCCTCATTTAAGTTGGAGGATGTTATAGATTGGTATCAAATATCAAGGTTCAAAAGTTAGTTCAGTTAGCCATAGGGGCCAAGAGGAAATTAGTGAGTTGGTTAAAGATTTTCCAATAGACATGAATGGACTCAACACAAAGATAGAAGTAAACATCATACCATTGGGTTCATACAATTGCCTAATTGGCATGGATTGGTTGGAAAAATACCATGATGTCCTAGATTGTTACAACAAGACAATCACTTGTCTTGATGAGGTAGGACAACAAGGCAATGTTCAAGGCATTCCAAGAGATATATCCATTAGATAAATTTTCATCCATGTAGCTAAAAAATAGTTTCAGGAATGGATGTCATATTTTTGCATCGAATGTGGAAGAGGCATCCATATATAAAGTGGCAAGCATTGAAGACCATCCAGTCTTAAGGGATTTGGAGATGTTTTTGGGAAAATCCTAGGTTTTCCACCAAAGAGAGACATTGATTTCTCTATTGATTTGGTGCTAGGAGTTGTCTGAGTGTCCAAGACACCTTGCAGAATGGACACACCAAAATTGAAATAATTGCATATGCAACTTGAAAAGTTGTAAAAGAATGAGTATATATTCCCAAGTGTGTCACCTTGGGGATCCCCAGTGCTGAGGGATTGTTGGGTAGTGAAAGGCCTCCCTTTTGTTGTGTATGACAGTTGTTGAAGCTCTTTGTGGCAAGAGAAGCCCCTTTGCTTGGTGAATTAAAGACTTAACTTGTTGAGTTCTTATAGGTGAAGGAGAGTGGCCTTCATCTTTTCTCATATGCCGAGTAAAAGAATTTCCCCTCATGGCATCATACTCTGGCTAGGGCGTGGCCAACTGTAGAGATAATTGTTGCAACTGTGCCTAAGGTTGGGTGGAAAGTGGCACAAACTTCAACATTTTCCAACATTTCTTAGTTTCAGATAATTATTCATGTGTTTAAATCTCAACAATGATGAATTTAGTTTCCTTCAAAAGATAGCTTGTGAAATTTATGTGTGCTTTTGAAAATGTTACAGTTGAAGTAAATTTTGGTTGTTAACTTCATTTGTTGATTGCATTTGTTTTTAAAAAGGATGGGTGTGAATGAATATTGTGGCTTATTGAGTTTTTATAGTCTATTTAATGTGCTAGTGGTGAAGACTGAACAATTAGATCCTTCATAGAACCTTTGAAAAAAGAAAAAGGTCTAATTTTTGCATAAGAATGTTTTACTATAAGTTTCTTGAGGCTTTTATATGAGAAATTGAGAGGGTATCAGATCTGTG
Source organism: Picea engelmannii (assembly GCA_009831015.1). NCBI lineage: Eukaryota > Viridiplantae > Streptophyta > Pinopsida > Pinales > Pinaceae > Picea > Picea engelmannii. The sequence goes on from ML779374.1 coordinate 296,570, forward strand.
TTAGGGTCTTAGGAAAATAAGACAAATATTGAAGAGAGACAAAGTATTTTTAAAATAAATAATAAGAAAAGAATGAGAAAAAAAAGTCAAGTTCTTAATTTGGAAATAAAAGGAAATTTAGAATTTGATGCACTGTGATTAGTTAAGTTTCATTAGGATTTGTTAAGAAATGATTTCTTACCAAGAATTACATAGTGGATTTATGTCCAAAAGGGAAAGATTTGAAATGGGTGACTATTTCCTGAAAATAGCAAAGAATTACCTAAAAATAAGAGAATATACTCATAAAACTATAGTTTTACCATAGATAATTTTATCTCCAAGAAATGTAATATTTTTGAAAAGAGTTTAATCAATTAAATTATATGAGTTTATATATATGTGTGTGTGTTTTTGGATAAATTTTTGCAGGGAAGGTAAAGACTAACTCCTGGTAAGTTTCCAAATTTACCAATTAAATGTTTTAATATTTGAACAATAAGGTTAGAAATTCATAAATTAAACACTATGAATTTGTGCATGAAAAATGGAAGGCTCAAAATCCCCCCCTCCCCTGTGCAAAGAAGTAAGCATTGCCAAGCTTCCCAGGTTTGCGAATTTTTCTTTTCCCCTTATTAATGCATTTTTATTATTAAAATTTTAAGGCCGGGGAAATATAGTCCCTCTCTTTTATATATATATGCCAAAATTCCTCTTTGAATCTCGGATCTCGGAGGAGAAAAAATAAGGGGAATAAGATTGCATGGTATGTCTGGGGTCCAAGATCCCAATGTACTATATTAATAAATATTTTATAATGTTGAAGCGTATTACGAAATAATTCGGGACTGGTGATTTACATGATAAACATGATTAACAAACACATGATTAATTCGTTTTACCTGATATGAGACCTCGTGAGTTTTAGAGTTTGAAGTGTGCATGAAATGGGAAATCACCTAGGGGTCAAGAAGGCCAATCCTTCTCCCTTTTATATATATATATATATATACACGTGGGATCACCATCATGATCGAGACCTCGGGAGTTTGAGGTGAAGGTGTGTGTTAAACAAGTCGAGAGGTCTGATCCAAGATTTCCTTATTGAAATATTCTTATAAATATTAAGTATAATTAATTATATTATAATATAATATAATTAATTATATTGTGTTACAATATTATTAATTATATTATATTATATTATATTATATGATAGATATATATGAAATCAAGTGAGACATTGAGAGTTCTGGGCATGTTGATAAACACATGGAAGGTTATACACTGAGGATCGAGGGTTTAGGTATTAATCAAGATTTATTAAGCCTAAGTATAACCTAATAGAATTTATTACATTGTATTACAATATAATTGATTATAATATAATTACTCAGGTAAGACTGACCCTCCTCCTCTTTTCAAAATATAATATATATGTAGGACCCTCATTTGGGTATCAAGACCTCGAGAATTTGAGGTGATGGTGTGTGTGTTAAACGAGTCGAGAGGTTTAATCCGACATTTTCTTATTAAAATATTTGTATAATTATTAATTATAATATAATATAATATAATTAATTATAAGTGTATGTGTATATATATATATATAATCATGTGAGGCCCACCAGAGTCTTAGATATCAGGGGTTCGAGTATGTTGGAATGCATGGAAGGTTTCATGCCAGGGTTGTGATGAGAGGTGGGTCATCGGTTTGGATCATGGTTGATCCCCACACTCCATTTATTGCTTGATTTTTCAAGGAGAAGGCATGGCTACAACTACGTCACACAACCAATGCAAATGAGACAAGTTTCAACCCCTGACAGGATGAGACATGTGTGTTGTAATGACATGTACTCCACATCAGTTCACATGGGATACCATGTGTCACACGGGTATTAGTCTACAAGTCAAGGTAAATTGACATGTTTGGGTGGGACCCCAGGTGGTTTCTATGTGCCACTTGTCAGGTGATAATAGTATCACACATAATGCCATGTGGTAGGTTGCAACAATGCCACATGTGGTGCGAGGTTCCAGCTCAACACCGGATCATGCCTTCTTGGGCTATGAGAAATGTGGAAAGGTTGATGTCCCAAATTTTTGAGATCCCGACATCTCGGTGGACAAGTGCTAATGCTTGGTGAGGGTGGGTCTCGGGTAAATAGGTAGTAGAGAGTGTTGGGCATGTGAAAGGTCAGTGCCCGATAAGCTAAGGGCCTGGTGGATTAGGTGGAAGGTGCCATGCCAGTGGACACACTAACAACCATGTTTGCGCTAGAAGTTGACATGTTATGAAATGTCAATGCCGTGTCAGATGACATAGGTGATGTGGAGCACATGGAAATAAGGAATCCTTTGACCAATAAAGACCCTAAATATTTAAAAGGCTATAAATTTCGATCTAGAGCTCAGTTTTGAGAAAAATTATAGTCATTAGAAAGCTCTCGACATGTATGACATGGAAAAAAGGGTGAAAGTAGTGAACTTTCACGATGAATATATATGTATGTAAGTATATGCTTGAGTGCATAAAGTAAATGTGTTATAAGATTGCCTGATATGAAGGTTGATATTAAGACCAAACGAATATGAATGAATGATATACATATGTGCAAGGGATGCACATGCATGATATATATATATATATATATATATATATATATATATATATGCTAAAACAAACATGGTAAGTTTGCCTGACTAAGTGAGATGTGAGGTAAGATTTGTACTTGCTCGGATTAGATAATGCCATGGATGCATGGCTGGCCCTATGTAGAAGGGTCTGAACTGTTCGGTTTAAATTATAGCTTGAGGAGGTATGCCACTCCTCAGATAAAGGGCTAATATGAAATGTTGAAAGGAAAATGAGCAAGACTGTTTTGTTGATTAAGATAGAAGGAAAGGTGAGAATTCATTTGAGAATCTCATGAAAAAATCATGAGTTAAATAATTTTGAATAAATATGCATATGAAATTGTAAAGTCTGTTGGTGGTAGACTCAAGGTTGAGTTCATTTTAGATAATGATGGCAATGCAACAAAAGAGTTGCATGATGAAACAATTCCATGTGGGGGAATTGTGTGAAGACTCTGTCAGGAGAACATAACTATGACTTTAATGACTATTGGAAAATTAAGCAGTGGGTTGGAAAGCCTTGTTGAACCCCATATGTATTTCCTTCTTTGTTCTTTTTTCTGCACTTATTTTTCTTTTAAGTCTGTTTCTGTCTCATGAAATTTCCTTGTCATATATCTTACACTTTCCTTTCTCCTCTCCATGATCTATGCTTTCTATCATACTTAGTCATTTTTGTCATATTTGTGGGATGGTGGACTCGCGGAATCATGCTCTATCTTCTTTTCTTCCTTCAACCCATCACCAATACTTAGTTTTTTTATCCCTTGCGAACTCATTCTTTTTTGTTCTTATTTTTATAAGCACGTCCGATAGGTCTCAATACTTAACCATTTTCATTCATCATAGACTTGTAATTTCATTTTAAGTCTTCCACTCCAACTCCCCGTCATGACGTGTCCCTTTTCTTTCACATTTCTCAATTCATATTAAATGCTAATTCTATGAACTCAACTGCTAAATTGATTTCTGAAAAGGTTGTTAATTAATGATGATTCTATCGAGGAAAATCACATTTATTTCAAGTTAATGCTTTAATAAAAAATCTAATTGAAGGATCATTTCACTGTTCTAAGCTATATTACGAAGAATTATGTCAACTTACTGAAGATGGCCGAGAGAAAACAACATTTCTGCAGGGATAAATTTGAATTTATTCGCCAAAGAAGATCACAATTACCACTAGTCGATATCATATTGGTACTATTCAACATTGCCAGATAAATATAATAATAAGGTTTGGACATCGAGAATAGCTCTCATTGGTTGTGTCGCTGAGGTTTTCGAGTGTAAAAACATTATCACCTAGTGCATTGATGATTTTGTCCATAACAGAAGAACCATTCCATTGCAAATTGGCTCCCATGTTTCATTGGTGCCTTCAGTCTTTAAGAAAATGTTAAAATTACCAGAATTGAACTTAGTATACAAAGGAGAAGAGGTCAGGAATTTCCTTAAAGGGAAAAATAATGGAATTGAGTTCCTATAAGAATATCTACAAGAACCCACTTCAATGCCAAAAGACTTACCCAGAATTAAGGTTAGTTCTTTAAAGGACCATTATAAAGAAATTGATTGGTTTTTTACTAGAGTTATTGGTCAGGATTCTACAACAACTATTCCCCGGCTGGCCCTATATATTTTACATTTTACATTTCATGAGAATGTCATCTTAACTAGACTAAGATCATATCTAACGGGATTACTTCACAGTTAATGAATTTTAAAAGTGAGAAGAAGTTCTATATGGCATCCTATATGATATTTTATATCATGCACTGTCATATTTTCAAATGTATGAGTGTCAGAAAAAGGGTAAATTCAAAGGTTGACCCTGTAACTATGTGGTATCAAGCTCTCTAGAGACAGAAATTTATTCATTATTTTTATGAAGTTTACAATGATTTTGTGTTTGAATTTAAGAAATTACTCTTTGGAGAAGATACTTCCAAGCTTTCATTGGAAGCATCAAACTTTCTGAATACAAAGGGAGTTCTGGAAAAAATGGATAATTATAACATCATTGGGATTTTTTGTTCTCATGAAAAGCCTATATTTCTCCTTTATTATGTGTCAGAAAAACTATTCATTATAGAGGTGGAGAGATAGTATAAGTTATGGCTTCATGTCTTGTATGAAAAAGGAAAAAAAGGTTTATTCCTCTATCTTGGAAAGTTGGCAAAATTCTCTTGAGAGGAATTTTCAAGATTGATGCTTATGGCTCTTATTTTGACCAATTCAACTTGAAATTTGCAAAAGAAATCAAGGGGTTTGACCTTAACCATATTTTTTATAATCACATGATATCAATTGGGCTCAGCCCTGCACTTGTTAATACACTAAGTTTTGGACAGGAAGAGGGTGATAGTCATGATCACCTTGTTCAAGATGTTGATAAGAATTTTGGTGACATAGAGACCATTGTGAGCACTATAGAACATCATAGGAAGAGAGGGAAACCCTCAAGTGAAAAGAATGCTCAGTCACCCGATGTTTCTCATAGAACTATATTTCCTAAAATAAATTCTCAGTCTGTAATGGCTCAACAAAGAAAACCCTTAAGTAATAATTCATGTGACAATGGAGGAAGAAACCCTCCTCAAGGAAGTTTAGAAAACCCTCACAAATTAAAAGTGAAGAGAAAAAGAACCAATTCTCAGCAAGGGGGAGAAGAAAAAAACGCACATGAAAATGATATCTTTGTTGATGATATGGACTTAGATGTTGATATTGAAAATATTTAGTTCCCAGATGAAGAATAACGTGCCCAAGAAAATGTACAATTTGTTTCTGCATTGGCTGTTCAAGATGAAATATTCTCCGATGAAGAAACTTTTTCTGTACATAATGCTTCATTTGACATGTCTTCAAAGGAATTGATTTTTTAAATAACATCAAAGAGTAAAAGGGGAAAGCCATGATCTACCATTGATACTAATAATATGTTTCCATCACAATTGTCTTCAATTCATAAGGTTATAGGGGATGCATTGGATGTTTCACTAATTAATATGGAAGAAGAGAATATTAGGCTGAAGGAGAGAGTCAAAGAATTGGAAGAAACTCTCATGCCTCCACCTATATTGGATACCCCATTTGCTATGATACAACCTATCAGAATTCATCAAGGAACTCTAGAGTTAACTTTGAGAATGAAATGAATTTCAAGCTTAATCATTGCTACTCGACATTTTGTCGAAGAAAATATAAAGAAAAGAATGTTGCTTATGTTAGAATTATGGGACTTAGACAAAAGTGTTGCTTCTCTCGGACTCAGAATTCAAAACACTAAAGAGAATTTAAATGAAAATTTGAAGAATGATGAAGGTTTTCTCACATATGGAGTTGCTATGTTCATAGAAAAAGTCTTGGTAATGACGGATCAAAGGAGAAAACAAGAATATTTTCCCTCCCAGAGCCGTATAAAACAATTAATGGCATTTTGGATCGAAAGAATAAATACATTGAAGGGGTTTTTAAATCAAATAAATGAATTGTTACGGAAAAATAATGAAGCATACTCAAATATTATTGTTTTGGATATTGCAGGCATCACTATTGAAGTTTCATATCCTAAGTTGATATCAAATTCAATACTTATTGTTATGATAAATCTTACCCTGCGGACATGCTAAGCTCCCCTTTGGACAAGACCCCTTCTTTTGTCCAAAGACAGAAGTAAAAAAATGGTTGCTACTTTCCATTTAAATCTAACTCAACCAATCAAACAAGAGAGAAGAGGAATGTGGCGTACCTTATTTCAATGTTTGTCCTCGCTGCTCCAATCCTTGGGCTTGATCTCCAACCTCCTCAACGCAATTGAAGTCCTGCAAAGACCATCAAAGGGACTCTTCCTCCTACTCTGTATGATTATATGAAACAGATATATCTACAAAGATTGAAACGATAATAGAAAAGAAAATGTAGAACACATGAACTTGAAGGGAATAGGATAATTTTAGATTAATTAGAAAGCCAATGGAACGTACTTACAAATCATGTTTGACGATGCAATAACTTCACCAAGTTCTCCTTGTCCATCCCCTTGCACGAATCTCTTACGATAATAATGATGATACTTCAACAATTTCCTTCCCCGTTCACCATGGAAATGCCTCCAATTTATAGGATTGGGAGGCTCAACCACCATGAGCTAATAAGGGAAGTGGTTGAGGATATGGTTCCATGAGTTGGGATTTGATCCTAAGATAATTCCCTCGGATATGATTCGTACCAAAAAACACTCTTCCTTTAAGAGTTGTCACTTGAGAATAGTCAGTATGTGCCATATTTCCCTCTAACCACATTGGTGCCCCTTTAGAGTGAGAGAAAGAGCACCATTGGCACTCTCTCAACATGAGTAGGTGAGGGTACCCTTCATAAATGCCCCAAAATGGTCAAATTTTCCAAGAAAAAGGTGTGGTTCCAGACCTCAAATGGTGGGTTTTCTCTTCCAAACTAACTTAAGGATTGTGACAAATGTATTTCATGGTGTCAATGGGTTGCAACACTTAGCAAAGTGAATGAAACACTTAGTAAGGTGCATATGACACTTGAGACAGTGCATGTGGAACTTAACAAGGTGCATACATCACTTTGCAACACTTGTGACACTTAGGGTGTGACACTTAAGTGTGGCATTTTGATGTGTGACAGATGCCCCCTAAAGTGTGAGGTTAGAAGATAAATTGATGGTTGAAACACTTTACAAATTATTCAATGCAAGGGTGTTGGAGTAGGAGAACCTAATAGAAGCTACAAACAATCATCAATCAATATAAATATATGTTTCGTTCTTGAGGTAGGCATACCTATGCTCGGAATACAAGATGACTCAAAGAATGGTTGCCAACCAACACACTGTGGATCCATGAGAATATTGACTAAGGATATGGCCACCATAGATACAATTTGGATCCATACCTCCATGACATGAACTGATCGCAACCACGAAAAATACACAATGGAGCTATGAGAAGACAAAACATAGCCACAAATCAATACAATGTGGATCTATGTGACAGTGTAGTTATCAGTAAGATTGGCGGCATGGTGATTGTACTGAAATGTCTTACATGCTCAAATGATCTCCATCATAGCCTAGTAAAAGCACATAACATAGTGAGTGCTTAACCCAGAGTCTTCGTCCTGATCCCAAAATGGTACAAATCTAGCCATGTGAATGGATTGATGTCGAACATGGAAGAATCCACTTAATTACCAGTCATTGAGGTATACCGTTGACAAGTGCGAGGGAAATCATTAATGATGAAAATGATTCCCAAGGTACCTTTAGTACATTCCAGCGAATGTGAATAAATGAACTGAGGTCGAACATTCATGGAATCATTCGATCAAAGGCCAATGGTGTAAACCTACTGTCGAAGGCGAGGAAGCATGCCATTGAGGCATGTAAGTTCCAAGTTACTAATTTGTTTCTAAGTCTTTTTCCTAGATGATGTGTTGAAGTTGACAGGAATAGAATCCTTAAGGGAGGGCCATGATGTATCCCCCATCATCGACACGAAATAAATAGAGGAAAGTGATGTGAGATGGTGGATTAAATGAGTATGGAATGACATAGGAAATCAAAACTGGTAATACTGTAGATGGATGGTTTGAAGTGAAGCTTCCCTTAAACATTGTGAGGCACGACAAATGACTTGGCAACATTGACTCGACGAGTACCAAGTACATAATGTGACGATAATAAGAACATTCTTCGAATGGAACAAAAAAGTATAATGACACATGAAATTGGTATGACTCAGAGACAAGCAGATTACCCAACTGTAATATGAGACGCAAACATGTGTCATGCTCAAGGGTGACAATAAAAGCTGCCATAAAGGTTTCCAAAAAATTGACCCACTTCCTTAAATTCCCCCCCCCCCACCATGATTGATGAGTACCTCTTTGTTTTTTAACGAGCTTGAGGAGGATAACAAATGTTCTGTATATCTCATCTTCGATGAGTCCCTAACATATGTTTAATGAACCTGAAGAAGGAGGGGTTCAATCCCGTATGGGTCCTATAGATTGGACTCACATAGGTCCTTCAATGCATAATTTTATGAGCCCAAAGAAGGTAAAATCGGTGGCTTTTCATGTTTAGAGAGTCTGAAAAGAACTTAAAGACGACTCCATGGGTGAATTTTTCATAAATTTAGTCTCCCAAGCCCGAAAAAAGTGTAAAAAAGTACAAGGGAGAACTTTTCTAGTCATGCTTGACTAGAGTATTCATTTTTCGTAATTAGTCTTGTGAGGCTGAAAAAGTGATACACTACCACTCAAAAGGCACCCTTTTAAACATTTTAATGACTGTGAAAGCAAACAAGCTCACTCAACAATCTTTTCATGTTTAGGGAGTTTGAAAAAACTTAAAGGAGACTCCAAAGAGTTCCTTTTTTGTGTAGCTTTTACGACTCTGAAAAAGAGATAAAAATATACTCGGTAACCTATTCTCATGTATTAACGAGAACGAGAAAGAACAAAGAATGATCTCGGTAACCTATTATCATGTATTTACAAGCACGAGAAATAACAAAGACTAAGCTCATTCTAGAAAAAGATTACTACGCTACAATGGGAACGACCCCCAAGTGAGGATCACTCCTAGCAGTGCGTCTCTCTAGAGGTATGTTTCCCCCAGCTTGCATGGTAGAAGCTAGTGGCTTCTCTCCAACATGATGTCCATAGGCTAGATACCTTCCCCCCAAGTGTCATTTTCTCTGTGGACTCTTCTTCTTTCCTCGTTTAGGTGTATGTCTACTAATAGGAAAATTTTCACTAGGCGGAGGAAAATAAGGTTCAAGTACTCGATCTAGAGTGAGAATCGATTCAAATGGAGGGGGGTCTGTTTCATTTTTTAACGATCTTGACAGAGGCAATGAACTATGCTTGTGAAGACCAGAAACTACCAAAGAATCAAGTGTGTTATCATTAGAAGTCTCACCTAGAATGCTATAGGTGTGAGCCTAATACCCATCCGATTTTAAAGTTTGTAAAAGATAATATTTTATTTCAAGTGTAACGAATGGATGAGAAACTCAATTTAAAATATCAACACAATATTTCCACGAAATATACACCAACAAGAAAGGGTTGAATAATCTTAGACCAACAATTAGAACATCAATGGAAAGGTGGAAGACTAAGAAGAAAAATACGAAGTACATGCACCAGGTTACATCAGGTAGTTATGAGACATATGCAATAGAAATCTTATCAAGTAGGAACCTCCTAATCAATAAGAAGATGTACTTTGACAACACTTGCACCAATAAATATATAGTAAATCATTCACTCTATTCATGAACAAATACTAAGATGAATCATTTATCAATAGCTAGCATAAAATCAAGACTGAAACAAAGAACATGATAGTAGGATAAGAAACTGATCTTCAATTAACCAAGAATCTTAAGTCTGATCATATACAATCTGGAAACTTTTTACAGCTGAGAGCAAAATATATGAGTCTCAACCTCAAACCATTCCAACCACTCTATTGAGTTACATTACACATTAAATAGTAAATTATCATAAAAAGTCCTCTATGACTCATTACCTATCTCTAGCATAGGATTATGTGCCTTGGAGAGATGTGGAAATAGACAAACAAAAAAAAATTTAACAAACTACTATATTCTAGGAAGTTGTCGGTGATGATAAATGCAACTACAACCATCTCATGTTTGGAGATCTAGTGGAGTTGAATGTCAGGTAAAAGTGTCCCTTGATGTCTAACTACCTCCTAGGAAACCATTTGAACCTCCTCTGACAGTTGGAAACTCTCCCATAACTCAGATTTATTAGATTGTTAGAGTTCGCAGCGCATCTTTAGGGTTCGCTGCAAACATTTGTGTAGGTGATGTTTTCAACTTTTCTCCCAAACAACGAACTGGGTTGGGCTGATTTGTGGTCAGCAAGTCAATGACATTATAATTCTTCTCCACAATTTTTTTTAGCGAAACCCAGTTTGTATTTTAAAATATATGATGAAAATACAAGTTTGCAACGTACTAATTTTCTACAAACTGTTTCAATTTTAGCAGGTTCGCAGCGCCTCTACAAGATTCAATGTGAACTTTCCTGTACATGAAAATTTTCTTTCTGCTCACAGCTTGAAAATATATCTTCTGCCTGTACACATTTTTTACCTGTCTATGTAGGGGTAGTGATCTCTTCACCATCTGTTTTCACTTTGCAATGGCTTCTTCATACATATCTCGTTTTCCATCAATTTAATTCTAGCTTGTAGATTTTCCTTTTTCAGTTTTTTATTCTCAGCCTTTTTCTCCTTTATTTTCTTTTTGAGCCTTTTGAAAGTGGGATTGCTCTCTTTAGAAGGAGACTTTAGTTCAATAATTTCTACAAGATCTTTAAGAGATTTGGCTTTGGTTGTTTGCTGAGCTGGTGCTTCAGATGCATCTTCTTCCATGGAAAGTCAAATAAGAGTACAAACCTCTTTGATAACTGTTGCCAACAGACTGTGTGTTGAAATCTAATGAATCTAGGGTTTTGCTGCAACTATGGTTTACACTAGAACGATTTTTCATAGACTAAAAAGTAAGTTGAAGATGGACGCCTGGATGAAACGATGATGACAAGGATGAATGCAGATTCAAATAACAAGATTTCAAAGCAACTGGCAAAACAGAGAGTTCACAACGCTAATTTGGTTTGTAGCAAAAGAATTTTCAGTTTTAGAGATAAAATGTGAGATGAGATTTTGAGTGGAAAGATGACAACTAAACTATGAGTGACGGCAAGGTTACATGAGAGGTTACTCAAGTCAACATGCTTAGGGTTTCAAATCGTGTGTAAAACAAGGGTTTTGCAGCATCTAGACAGTTTGTAGGGACTGATAGTGTGTAGTGGGGAATAGTCTGCAGCGAAATATTTGCAAATTGAAATAGCATGAAACATTTGAACCTTCCTTTTGAGATCGACCTTTTTTATGATGACAAGGTGCCGAAAACAAGAATCCACCAAGTGCCACATTCCCAAAATTGTAATCATGTACGATTTAGTGCATGAGGTATTTTGAATTGTTGCGAGCTTCTAGCAGAGTCTGCAATGAATGAGATTTGACATGTGACATGACACTTAGATGGTTAAGTGGATCCTGAAAACCTTTTATACACTCTTTTGGACAAAATACTTGATGGTGACCTTCAAGTTATGCAGACATGACCAATACTTTCCCTCTTTACAAAAGATGACAACCACCATCATGACATCAAGACTTTGTAACCGTACTCTTACCAGCTCACAAGTTTTAAACCAATGACTTATAAGAAATACATAACACATGACTGACAAGGACCAAAAGAGACCTTCTTAGACTAGACTAAAAAAAATTTGAAAAATGAGAGAAAACCTTGACTCTTGTACATCCTATGTGTTAACAAAGTGATTCTAGGGATCGTTGCATATGAGTCGAAATCATATTTAACGTGCAAACCTGCGGGGTGTCAAAAGAAGGTAAAGGAAAAACCCCCATAAGAGAGGAATCCTTAAGAAGACTTACTCCTACACTTTCAATACTAGAATGTCCTAGAAAAGGGACATTATTCGCTGCAGAATTATGGAGATATGGGGTGATATAGTCAAGTTGGTTAACAATGACAATTTTACCTTGATGGGGAAATTGTAAAATAGGAAACATTGAAGATGTGATGACAGTCATCGCATAGAACCAACTATGACCAAGTAACAAATTATAATCCAGGGGCATGTCAACCACTTCGATATCAACTGAAACAGTTTTACCCTTCAATGACACAACAAAAGATTGCAAGACTCTGTGAGGTTGGAAACCACATCCATCAAACGCTTTGAGGGTGGTAGGAGACTGGCTTAGTTTAGAAGAACCAATGTATATTCTCCAAGGAAAAGACATGACAAAGGTGGAGGCTCCTTCATCCAAAACAGTGCGATGGATGTTCTTTCCACCAACCAAAATTTCAATTTGGAATGTTAGGTGGTGTGAGAGCCTCTCCTTAAAATAGTCCATATTAAATGTAATCAGATTTGATTCCTCCAGATCCATAGCCCCAATGGCTGACAACAGGGTTCTACATTGACTTGGATATTTCTATAGAACTTTGAGGTCCGACATAACACAAGGTGCTTGCACCAAATCTTCAACAATATTATAGTTTTGGGTGGCACAGGCACTTGGATTAAATGTCACTTTTCGAATTGTGCCCTTGGGCAGGTGCAACACTGTGTCAGAAATTGGCTTCTCAATATGAAGAGGAGTGGAAGATGGAGTAGGATTGGATGCGGAGGGATGATTGATATCCTTTCCATTGGCATGATCACCTATATTTGTGTCATAAGTCTTTGCTCAATTCATTACATTAACTGCCTTAAACATGTAGACCTCTGAGGCTCTCGAGGAAGCATCCCCATGGTGGTAATGACCTGTGTTTCCCCCTTGTAGAGGGGAAGGATTTTGTGCAACTAGATGTTGATGCTGAACCTGTTGAGAGGAACCCTTCATAAATTTAGTGACTTCCTCACGATGAGGGAAGTCTTTCGTGTAGTGGTCTTCCTCACAAATCATGCAAGGGAACTTACCCTTTCTATTCAGTTAATTATCAATAGTCTTTGTAGTATCTTGCTGGTTAGAATATTTCTTGGATTTGCCCTTGTTTTTCTTCTTACCTCCTGGTTCCTGAGATGAAGTGGATTGGACTACATTCACCTAAGAGGTTTAGGAAGGAGCGGAAATGGTTTTGGTGTCTGAAACGAAACCTAGTTTCGGAGCAGGTCTTGTCGAATCATTTGACCGTCAAGGAGCATGTGGGATCATATCGTAAAGTGTGTTGAACTGGGAATATAGAAACTCCAAATATTGAGCACAATTGATAGCCTGCTCCTTAGTAAAAATTCTTCCCATAGCAACATCATAGGCAATGGGAGGCAAGAGAGACTTTGTAAACCAATATGCGAGGAGTTGGTCTGGAATTGGAGCTTTAATCAACTGTCTTTGTCGTATCCACTCATAAATATGATCAGATATGTGAGTGGAAAAGGATTGTCGGAGTGAGGTCAAAAGCTCAGTACCGGTCTCTTACCATTTAAGCATTTGGAAATGCATCAGAAAGGACATGGCAAGAGAATTAAAGTCGAAAAAGGAGTTACATGGCAACTCAATATACCATTTAATTGCTACACCTGTAAGTTTTCTCTAAAAAAATCTCAGATGAATGGAGTCATCCATTAAAGAGTTGGAAGAACACCATAAATGGAAATTCATAACATGATTTTTAGGATCTTCCCCAGGTTTTTAGTCAAATTTTGGGATGTCGGATGGTAATTTGGCAGGAAAGGAGGGCCAAAATGGGGCATGCTAAACATGATCATGTGTCAAACGTGACAGATCTGGCAGATCTAACATAGCCAAGAATGGAATTTGTCATTTATTGTGTGGACAGTGGTGGTAACCATGTGGTATGGGAACACAAGTAGGACCATATCTAGGTTTTGGTGAGATGAAAAAATTATATGGTCCTCCCATGTATGGTGGCTTCCTGGGTTGTCCACCCATGTAAGGTGGTTGTCATGAGTGTCCACCTATGTATGGTGGATGCCCTAGTTGTCCACCCATGTATTGTGATTGAATAGATGGACCTCCTACGTACTGCGATTGACCTAATGGTCCCCCCATTTTTTGTGATTGGCCTGATGGACCTACTGTATATAGTGTTTGAAGGGCATGTTGTGTTGGAATCATGGGGTTTATGGATTGATAGGGAAAATTTCCTTGCTGAGGAATGCCTGATAGATTGGGTTGACCCCACAGAGGATTAACAACTCCTGGATATGGTTTTCTAGGATACAAGCTAGTGGTAGTATGGATAGAAGGACTTGCAGAAGTGACTTTCCCCCAGGCTTGTTGATGTTGCAACCACATAGGTTCCCCCCAGTAAAAATTTCCCCTCTAGTGGAAGGTTTCCCCCAGCTAAAGGTTGGCCTCCCATTGAAGATTGACCTCCAATGTAGGGTGTACTCATCTGTAAGGTTTGATATGGAGGTTTAGTAGCTTGTGTAACCATGGTTGTGTGAACACCTTGACTGCCGACCCTCTGACCGATGGTATGACCAAGTAAAACAATTGGTGTGTGCATGTGTGGAAATAGTGAAGCAGAAATATTACATGACCCATGTTGGAAGGGAGATGTATTCGCAAGTGGTTGAGTCAGGGTTACTTGGGTCACCGATGTTCCCAGTAAAGAAGAAGCACCAATAGTATCAACTACATGAGTTGTGGATAAAGATAAATTCCCAAGTCCTTCAATAAAACCAAACGATGATGGGCTCATGTCAAAATATTGTGTAGTGGTTGTACTGGGCGGTAAATTATAAGAAGAATATGCATCAAAATATCTCATGGTTTGTGGATCATTGAGTGGTAGGCCAAGTGGATCAGTAAAAAGAGTATTCACGTAAGATGCAAGGATTTTTAGGAAGGTCATGACCGGTTCTCGAAGGTTGCAGGAAATTTTGGTGTTGGAAAGATAGTTTCCAAATTATAGAGGTATGTGCATTGTGCCTCTTCGGTGCCAGAACTAGGAGTTTTTAACAGCTGGGTTCCTAGTCCTGTGCTATCAACTTCAACATGTGCTTTCAATAAATTCGTGCATGAATCCCTACCTCTGTCTCCACTAGCTCTGTGCCTTAACTCTTCATTTGAGATGAAGAGTCCTACTTTATTCCATAGTGCCTCATCCTCACTGCCCATGAGTGCACTGACCTCAGCTTCCATTATGAAACTTCTTCGATGAGTGCCACCTTCCTCCTTTAATGTCCCTTCAACTCTTCTCTGGTAAACACGTCTGACCGTGCCAGTGCCTCTTTCTCGATAACCAGAGGATATTGACCACGTGTTACATTTTTGGGCCACCGTCAGTCGTCCCGATAACCCACCATTACTGATTATTTACTTCTCCTTCTGCTATGGATGTTTATCACGTGTTTAAAGTCACTCAACTTCCAATAACACCTACGACAATTGATCATCAAGGATTCAGCCCACATCAACGAACTGTCACACACTTACAATGATAGAGGATAATTTTACATCGTTTATCTCTGCCAAGCTGATACAATAATTACTAGTCATACTTATGGTTTTTTTTGTTATTCATCGTCCAAATTATTCATTACACAAGGCCGACACTTCCTTCTTATATAATATATCCATTCATTCATATTTATAAAAAAATTATAAATATAGGTGTTATATATATAATTTTTGTTTTTTGAAAAGTAAAAATTGAAATTGTTTTTAATAGTTAAGAACATGTAATGTAAAGAAATAAGTTAATGATTTAAGATTTAAAGATATTTGGCAAAAGTGAAAATTTACCTCCTTATGAATCACCATTAATGTGGTTTTCCTTAAATAATAATGATGAGTTAGATAATGATGATAAGTCAACCGATATTCATAGATAACAACCAATAATAATTATCCTCAAAATTATGATAGATTTTAACACCTGCAAAATAATAATAATAATTATTATTTTAAAATTTTGAATTAATAATATTTTTATTTCTAAAATAAAATTGGGTGGAAATAAAATATACAGATTAAAAATTAAATTATGATAAATTTTAAGGCAAACAAAATAATATTAATTATTATTATTTTAAAATTTTGAATTAATAATATTTTAATTTCTAAAATAAAATTGAATGAAAATAAAATAATATCATAATAAAACTATATTATTAAATAAATAAAATAACATCATGATCACATTATATTTTTTAAACACATATTTAAAAATTTAATATTAAGAAAATTGAAAATTGTTTTAAATCAAAATAAATTACAATTAAAAATAATTTATTTTAAAAAATTATAAATAAAATTATTATTAATTTTACACTAATAAAATTTTAATTATTTATTATATTACACATTTTATCATTGATATATAACGTAATATTCAATAAAAATACACTCAATTTATCAAAAATTTAAATACAATTATTTATTAAAAACATATGAGTCCTTTTGGAATATAATCTTTAACAAATATGTATTTATTATACCTATCGCTATAGGGGGTCGATAGATTTGCCATTGAATACCTATTAATATGGGGTTGATGATAAATTTCACTTTCCTCTAAAGTTTTACATTAATTTTTTTTCTTAAATATTAATATATATTTGTTTATTCAATGATTGGTTGAGAGAAGGCCTTAAATACTTAGGCTTCAGCCTAAAACTGGATTGCTACAGGAAGGAAGAATAGCGATGGATCATCAAAAAGGTGGAAGATCGTGTTATGTTCTTGGCCAATAGACTGTTATATAGAGGAGGTAGAATTGTCCTGGTAAAATCAGTCTTGGAAAGTATTTCGATTTCCTGGAATTAAATAGCAGCAATTCCTAAAGGAATTCTAGACAAAATCTAAAAGGTATGCACTCATTTTATATGGAATGGACAAAAGACTTTCGGGGGAATACATCTTGCAACATGGAAATCGATCGAAATGCCTAAAGAGGCAAGAGGTTGGGGTTTGAAAGAAATCCAGACCTTTGCAAAATCATTAGCAGGAAGAAATCTATGGCACATGACCCAAGGAACAGTGTTATGGGCCAGAATAATGAGTTCAAAGTACTTCCCTTCCCTGTCTGTAGCAGAATCATTTCACTCTCCCCTAAAATATCCTAAAGGCTCTATCATGTGGAAGGCCCTGGTAGAGGCTTTCCCCTTGGTTGGAAATTGGACAGTATGGTGCATAGGAAATGAAAGAAATGTGAGAATTGGAGTAGACCCTTGGCTAGGTGCAGGAGACTAGTATAGACTATCCCCCCCACTATTAAATTTGTTACACAAAAATAACATGTTTTCCATTAATGATGCTTGTATTGGTTTTCCCCGACCACGAGGCCGCCTGGGCTGGAAGAGTGTTGTCACCCTTGACTTGCCTAACAACCTAAGTGAAGAATGGAATTCCTACGTCATACTTCTGTGTGAAAATTTTATTTCCTTGGAGGAAGAAACTGACGATACCTTAAGCTGGTCATGTAACCCAAAAACAAGTTGTTTCTCAGTAAAGCTTGGTTCGAAGAAAGAATGACAACCCAAACCATTTGGTGGTGGAAAATTTTGTGGAAGTCTAAATTCCCTAAAAAGATGTAAAATAACTCTCTGGCTCACTCTGAACAATAAAATTCTAACCTGGGATAATGGGCAGAAAAAAGGATGGTGCGGCCCCAACAGATGTGCATTGTGTAATTCAAAATCTTAATCCATGTCTCATTTGCTCATATCGTGCCCTTATGCAGGTCAGGTTACCATGATCATTGAGGATAAGCTTAAAGCTCAAGGAAACTAGAATAAATCATCCTTGGAAGAGTGTTGCAGGGCGTGGATACATGACCGATCAGTGTCCCTTTATGTAGGTATGTTGGGAATTTTGGTTTCAAATCTATGGTGGACACGTAATAGTGTTTGTTTTAAGGGTAAGCCTATTCCTCCGGAGGTCATTGCAGCCATCACTTTAAGTATGGCATCCGACTACAAAGACGATCCAACTAAGCAGAAGAATCACAATCCAATTTCCCCAGAGATTGATCACTCCATCTTGTGGGATTTCTTCAATGGTGATTGCCAAGATTACCCCACTAGATGTGGGGTGGAAGTCATTTTACATATCAATTCTACTCATTACAACCACATCAGATATGCGCCAAGAGGAGGGACCAATAACAGAGCCGAATTGATAGCCTTGTGGACTCTAATGGAACCGACAAAGGAAAAATACATAAGGAACCTACAAGTATATGACGATTCCAAAATTATGATCGATTGGGAAAATGGCAGAGCTTCTATTCAAAATCAGTTCTTGGAAAACATTATGAGGGACATAAGCTCAATTTCTAAGCCTTTGAAAGTTTGTATTTCCACCATATACTAAGAGAACTCAATATGAAGGTAGATACATTATCCAAAGAAGCTTTGTAGCCTACATGAGCCTTTGATTTTATGAGTATGATGATGGCATTGAAATAGAAGCAATGGAACAAAGCCTATAAAAGTCTTTTTATTAAATCTCTCAGCTCATAAGATATTGGCATGTAAATAAGATGTATATGTAATAGTCAAAGATATTTTCATGGAACCCGTGAAGGAAAGCAATGACGATGGACAAACATTTTTAGTATACAACATGATAGTCTCATTTTGGAAAGGAGACTCATGAAAATTACAGTAGAATAAAAACAAACTTTGAAAATACCTAGTTTTGCTCAAATTACTAGAATTCCTCAGTTTATAAGGTACTGTATGGAATAAAGAATAATATGAAATAGTCAAAGCCGGATGCATAGAATCAGTGAAGGAAAATGAGAAAATGTTTGGAAAGACTTTTTTGTATATATCAGATTAATCATGTTTTGGAAGTAAGTTGCTCAGGACCTCTGACAACTATAGAAGAACAGAAGAAAACAATGAGAAATGCCATTTCTACTTCAAGGTCTTCCAAAGACCACTCTTGAAAGTTCTTGTAACATGTATATTTCATAATGGAAAAAAAAAAACGATTGGTTGAGAGATTTTAGTTCTTATTTTGGGGTTGGGGTTAGCGTTGGTGTACTCATTTTTTTTGACATATTCCTTGCATCCATTACTCTCATGGACCATTGAAAATATTTCCATCACAATGGTATCGAGAATCATTCCCTCAAATACTATTTTCGTCCACACATTTCTCCATTGTTTGGTGCAAATTTATGTTTTTCAAGATTGACTGAGAGATAATAGAGTTTCTTTCAAGCTAGCCATTCGATTATCATCATCTCCATTGTTGACTGATGATGACACCTATCATTTAATCTCCCATACTACATTCACCTAGTTCTATCAATCATAAACTCGTGTTGGAGAGTAGTGAACATATCCTATCGAAAAACCTCAGAAATTGCAGATTATTAGTTGTATATCTGTCTATTTATGTGAATGAAAGGTATCCAAATGATTACATGTAACCTCCATAATTTTTCGAAGTCACAAAGCACGCAACACCCATGGTAATATTTTGTACAATTCTAGTGGCATTTGCAAAATCGTTGATGGCATCTACAAAACCGTTGATTCAAACAATTTTTGTACCACAGTTGCTCAGTGAAACTAGGAAGCCCACATATAAAAAATAGGTTAGAACATTTAAAATATGGACTATATCAGAGCTTCCATCCTGTCTTAGTAGGAAAGGTTTTCCACAATATTGTTTTCCGACAATATATTAATTGTTGAGTGGACAAAAGAGGTAGATTTTTCGTGGAGTTCAAGAGAGTAATGTGTGTAGCCTTTTCTCTATGAAGTTGCATAGAATATGCAGTACCATTTTTTTTGAACATGTGGCCAACCATGCCAAATTTCTTGTTGATAACCTAGGGTTACGCTTTAGTGGTTTGGAAGAGAAATAACTTGTTAAATGTAGGGCCTGGTCAGATAATGCCAAACCGCTTTCACGGATCTCTAAAAATATGATCTTGAGAGGACATTGTGATTGCATATTATTTGCATTTGGTAAATATTCTGAACAAGCATAATACTAGCATACTCCTGAAGCGGGGGAAAGGAAATAATGAAGTGAATTGGGGTGGTTATGTTGTTTTAAAACCATGTGATTTTTTTTTCGATGGAAAATGAGTACTTCACAAGGTCCATCTTCATCCCACATATCCTAAAATATTTTCAACGATCCTATAACTCAAAATCCAAATTGTCCAACTACATGCCCACCTGTAATAATAACAGATATGTGACCGTGACTTTTCCAAAGAGAATTGGAAGAGGAAGAAGAGGCAGTGATAGACAACGAAGGTGGGAGAAGAATCACCCCTTAAAAAATCCTTTGATGCAATTAACCATATGAGAGATGACAACGATCCCATAGAACCAACCCATTAAGGAACACCTTAGGCATAATTATTATATCTAGATGTACCTATGTGAATGAGATAAACATTAACTCACATTTATTCATTTTAATTTTATTGAATTATTTATAAATCATTTGTTAAGAGGGATCTTTGTTCTATTTCTCTACCTTTGAATATTGATGGAGATTGTGAGTGATTATGTATTTCTCTTTGATATGTTCAACAATTCACAGTTTCTCTAACAACACTAATTGTATTTTTGTGCACCATTCTACTATCCTTTCTTCATTCTTCAAGGATTTTGTGAGAGTATTAAGTTTTTGGTTTCTTATTATCCAAAATACAATCATTCCTCCATAAACCTTTCAACCACAATTGAAATATTTGAATCATATTAAACCAAAATCATCACTTCAAATGACTCATTAGTGTATTAAAGGTGAAGAGCAATGGACAATTCGTTATTCATCCATAAATGAAATCAAAGCCCAATTTTAGGTTAATTTTGGTTTTTATCTTAGTTTCATATATCAATCTTGAGTTGCATAAGTTAATCAATCAGTAAGTGTTTATCAGTATTGAGTTGCATAAGTTGATCACTCAGTAAGTGTTTATCTTCTTCATTGGTATTAACAAACACATGTTCAAGTTTACCAATAAACAATCACCCAAATTGTGAATGAAAGTAATTAATTGATTTATTTATCATTTGTATAGACAACGTTCCATATAATCTTAAAGATATTGTAAAAAAAAATTGGTGAGATAATAATCGAACATAGGTTGAAGTCACCTAATTTTTACTACTCTTACTTTGTGTTACATGTATATTTTGTTTTGTATTGTATTTCTCATTCGCGAGATGCATTTATTATGTCAATTTTTATGGGAAGTAGGAAAATACATTATTGTACTTATTTCTTACAAACCAAATGTATACTTTTACATTAGAAAAAATATGTTATTTTACCTAAAAAAAATATATATTATTTTGTTTAATTTTCCACTTTAAGATACAACATATACAAACCGTCTAAGTTAGAGGAATACCCATAATATATATGTCCTTAGTTCTCACTTGTGTATTCTACTATAAATTGCAAAGATATAAATTGACACACATGGTTGGAAATTACAAAAATATAAATTCTCACACAAGCTATGTGTAATGTCACCTAACACAATTGTTTTTTAAATAACACTTATTATAATTGCCAAAATCATTAGAGTAATCCTTCTTTTGTTCATTGATCTATTGATATAAATAATTATTTGTCATGGTGATACATGACAGGGATTAGAAAGAGTTTCTCTCCATGAGTCAAGCTCTTATTTATACTCATTGTATACTCCATCGATTGTCCAGGTAAGGACATCATCTGTATGTTATTACCAAGATTCTATTCTTATAGTAAATTCAACTCATGTTTCTAATGCTATAATTAACCACATAAATAATATTGCAGGGTTGTATAGAAAGTTAGAAAGGAGTTATTATCCCTTGTTTTATACTTGGTATTCGCTCTTTCTCTCTTCATACTCAACATTTGTTATCTTTTAGTTGGTTATATTACATTTTCTTGTAAACAAGTGTTTAGCAAATCAACAAATTATTCGTTTTAGGGTAGAAGTCTTCATTTAGAAAATAGAAATGTGCATTTAAAAGATATATATATATATATATATATATTTTTGCATTCCATAGACTAAAAATCAATTCCTATGAGCATTGAAATATTACCTATGGTTCGGCCTTAGTCCACATCGTGGTGACTCTACCTCAATCACACTATATTGTTGCCATGAATGCGTATTCCAGCTATCTACAATCCTAAATTAACTCATGCATTCATCGTATCATGAACTCCAAGTTTACTCCTTGTCCAACTCAGAGTGAGTCACATCAATGCTAGGTTTTGTTGACACATTGAGGTTGTCATTACTCTCATTGATGAATTCATCATGACAATGTACTCAATCTCTTATGCATTGGCTTTTGTTCCTCCCTGTTCATTTTATCATGGTAAGGGAAAACCTCTGGAGCTATCGCTCCATTGACAATGATATGGTTTCGAATCTCTATTTCATACAACTATCATACTGTTCTTCTAGACTTCAACGCTTGATTATGAGGTAATGGACTTTGGATTGCATCCTTTATTATGTTTATTTATTTTTTCTTCAGTTTCAAGTCTTATTTGTTTTCATGAAATATTTTCAACTAACAGGTTATGTGGTGTTACAGGTTCGTTAAGCCTACCAACTCATGACTAATATATATGTGTGTGTTGCATGCCATAAACTAAGACTCAATTCCTATGAGCATTGAAATATTACCTATGGTTCAGCCTTAGTCCACATCCTAGTGACTCTACCTCAATCACACAATATCGTTTCCATGAATGCATATTTCAGTTGTCTACAATCCTAAATTAATTCACACATTCATCGTATCACAGACTCCAAGTTTACTCCTTGTCCAACTCAGAGTGAGTCACATCAATGACAGGTTTGCTTGACATGTTGAGGTTGTCATTACTCTCACTAACGAATTCCTCCTAACATTGTACTCAATCTCTTATGCATTGACTTACGTTCCTCCCTCTTCATTCTATCGTGGTAAGGGAAAAACTCTGGAGCTTCTCTCCATTGAGAGTGATAGGGTTTCGACTCTCTGTTTCATACAACTATCATAACGTTCTTGTGGAATTCAATGCTTAAGTATGAGGTAACAGACTTTGGCTTCCATCCTTTGTAATGTTTATTGATTCGTTCTTCAGTTTCAAGTCTTATTTTTTTCATGAAATATTTTCGACTAACATGTTCTGTGGTGTTACAGGTTCGTCAAGCTTAACAACTCACAATCTTTCATTAACCACTTCAATAGTTGGACTACAAACTTACCAGGTACATAACCACTTTAAAATCTCAAGGGTTTTATTTAAGATTTCACCCGTTTGTGTGCATATACTCGACTAACTTATGATAGTCTCGTCATCTACACATTCTAATCACTTATAGGGCCATCATTGGTCCTTGAATGATAATTCCAAGACCCAAATAGATTTGGTACTTGCCCTCTGTCAAGTTAGCGATGCAAAAACCTGAGGTTACTGAGGGTTTGTGTTGTACAACTTCACTCGAATTGTGTCTACATCATCACATATTAAGGTATGGAGATTGATACTCTTGGCTTATTATTTATGGTGCTTGTTATTTAAATTCCTCAATGATATTAACATGTATCCATTGTTATTGCAGGGTGGTCGATGCCTGTCTGGCATGTATTCCCTTTCTTATATGCCACCAAAGTGTAACCAGGTAACTTGAATCAGATTCTTTCTCATATTAGGAGCGAGGTTTAGACCTCCATATCTCGACCTGAATAGAACACTTTCACCAACACTATTTTATTCATACTCCATCGGGTTCGACTTCTTTGTTGGTTACAACATGCTTGTTTGGTTTTTAACATTGGTACAAGACACAATTATTTTCGAGTTTGGTGTTTAATATGACATAAATTTCTGTGACTATAGAGGGCATAGGTTGTGCCAACCTGGGCTCTCAGTTTTACTATCATAGTTTTAACCACTTGCCCCCTTTTGTATAAAAGGGTCGACATCTCTGGGCCTTATTTAATGTGAGAATACAATTTTATTATATGGATAAAATAACATTGCATGGATTTCCCGTTCAATATTTTTCGAATGGTTTCTCTGCTATTACTATTATGGTTATCTCTATATATACAAGAGAAATATATATAAACCCTAAAATATTTGTCTTACAGTCATGTTATTTATAAATATATGGACAAGGGTTTATTCTTTTTGTGGGTTTCTTTTTCCTGGAAACATTTCTATACTTTCTTAACAGATAGATAGAAAATAGTTCTTGGTATTAGAACAATTCTCAATGCAAATACTGCATTACACATTCATATTTTGTATCCCAAACACATTAGTTTTATACTTGGCCACAC
>ML779374.1:321147-334762 GCA_009831015.1 Picea engelmannii
TATAGTTTATTCCTTGAACCAAAATAAATTAACATATAGCATAAGAATACAAAGTATTTAACCTACTCTCTTTCTCTTTTCCTTGAAATGCAAATATAGAAATTTTATAATTATAAAATCCTACATATTATTCTGTATTTCTTGTAGAGATAGATGAATAATATTTCTTTTCCTTGTATTCCTTGTTGCATATGTAATTTTGATAATCTTTCTAAAAGAAATATCAAGTCAGTATTCTGATATTCTCTAATATCAAATAATGTATGGATGGAATAAATAAATATAAAGATTGTACAGTTCCAAAATTTACCCTACAATAACATTATTACACTTTTGCTGCAAATTAATAAGCAATAACTAGAATAATAGAAATACAACAACTAAACAAATAGAAAACATATTTGGGTCTGCTTCAAGACTGGAAACAAATAGAGTAGATAACTAGTTCCTCCCAACCATAGACCAAAACAGCCAAATCAGTTTCTCTTGTCACCCCAGGCCTAAATCATTATTTCATAGGAACTAAAAATTTCAATAACCTTCTCTAAGTAAAATCCAGTTTCATTCTTTGTTAGAACCATCAAATTCAAATCCTCAACACAAGTACTCATCAACGTCCTACCTCCTTTGTACTTGTTCTTTCTTATGTTACCAAGAAAAATAAATAATGGTGATCATAATTTTCTAGCTCACCTAAGTCTTTTTCCAAGTTAGCCTCATCCCCAACCCTAGGGAATATTCTTGGCCTAACTTTGTGCTAGCTTGTTCCCTCACATCCCACATATTTGGGAGTAGGTTTACACTTATCCTTATGGAAAATATTTACTGTAGTGGTTTTTATCCTTTTTCACTCTCCCATGGAATAATGATTTAACTCGTTTCTAACTAGATTCTCTATTCAATTTGTCTCTAGTTAAATAAAATATATTAAAAATAATATTTACAAAAATATTCATCATCATCAATCTTTCTATGATGACATAGCTTTAGCATAAATATTTTTCTCAAGTTTCCTCAATCATAAATAATCAAACTCGAAAAATATTCAAATGTTTATAAATGGAGGGACATTACATCCTCTTCCCCTTGAACTGAACACCGCCCTCGGTGTTTCAATCTAAGCATCTCAGCTCTAGAACATGAATGGATAATCCTTCCTCATGGATTCTTCCATGTACCAAGTGACCTCCTCAGGACTAAAGTGTCCCCACTACACTTTAACCTGAGTGATGTCTCGATTCCGCAACATAGTTTCCTTCTTATCGAGAATGTGTAATGGTTCCACCTCAAACTCACCTTCTGGTTCCACCTGGATCACATTCCAATTTACAATATGAGTTACATGATGCACATATTTCTTTAGGAATGAAACATGAAATACATTCTGTACTTTTAAATTGGTCGGTAGTGCAAGTTGATACGCCACTAGCCCCACTGTGGCAAGCACTTTAAATGGCCCACAATATCATGGTGGAAACTTAAACATTTTCCCAACTTCAATGAATTGTTTCTGGGTTTTAATTTTAGGTAGACATAATCTCCAACATTGAATTTTTTATGTGTCCTTTTTAAATCAACAAAACTCTTATGTATATCTTGTGAACTTTTCAAGTTAAGTTTTGTTTTCTGACCGGGGTTCGACACTTTTTCCATACATTACCTCAAAAGGACTCATCTTTAGGGAAGACCGATAACCATTATTATATGAAAACTAAACCAGATGAAGGTAATATTCCCACTTTGTGGGGCAGTCCATTACATACATTCACAACATATCCTTGACAATTTGGTTAGTCCTTTCGGTCTGACCATCAGTTTGAGGATGATATGCAGTACTAAAACTCAGTTGAGTGTCCAAACCACTAAACAAGGTATTCCAGAAATCGGAGGTGAACTTTGTAACCTTGTCTGAGATGATAGTTTTGGGTGAACCATGCATTCTAAAAAATTTCCTTCATGAGAATATCTGTAATGTTTATTTCCTTGTGAGTTTATTTTACTGGAATAAAGTGTGCAACTTTCGAAAGTTTATCTACTACTGCCATTATATAGTCTTTTTGCTTCTTAGTTACAAGTAGTTCTATAATAAAGTCCATATTGATCACTTACCATTTCCATTCAGGAATGGATATGGGCTACAATAATCTGGGTGGGTGGCATTGTTGAGTCTTAACTTGCTAACACTCAAGACACCTAGCCAAAAATTTAGCTACTTTTGTTTTCATTCCTAGCAAAAAATAATCCTTCAAAGCTGTTATAGTTTTTAGGTAACCAGGGTGACTTGAATAAGGTTTCCTATGTATTTCAACTAGTATCAAATTATTAAATTTTGTGTTGTTTGGAACATAATTTTTTTTTTGTACAACACTAAACCATCCTGGTTGCAACTAAATTTTGAATCTCCCTCAATTGTTTTATTATTTTTATATTTTTCCTGATTTTTTTCCGTAATTTTCATCATTTTCTACTGCTGATGCAATATTATGTTTTAGATCAGATTGTATGCTACTGCTATAAATTGCATTTAATTTCCTACTAAGTGCATCTACGATATTTTTTCTTTTCTTTTGATATGCTTTATTTCGAAATCATACTCACTTAGGAAAGCCAAGCATCTAGCTTGTCTTGCATTCAAATTTGTTTGGTTGAAAAAGTGTTTAAGGCTAATAATATTTGTTTTCAACAAAAAAACTTCCTTCTTAATAAGTAGTGTTGCCACATTTTCAAAGAATGCACAATATAAATAAATTCTAGATCATGAGGTGCATAATTTTCTTCATGATGTTTTATTTTTCTTGATTCATAAGAAATTGCATAATCATCTTGTAATAATAATCCTCATAACCCTTCCTTTGAGGTATCAATACATACCACAAAGTTCTTATGTGGATATGATATCTTTAGAATCGATGTTGTTGTTAACAACTGCTTTAATTTCTCAAAGCTTTCTTGACACTTCTCAATCCATTTAAATACGATTCCCTTTTTCTGCAAAGAGGTATTGGATAGGCAAGTTTTGAAAACCCCTCTATGAACCTATGATCATACTCTGTAATGCCCATGAAAGATCAGAGATATGACACATCCTTTAGCACATGCCAATCTAAGATTGCTTTGACCTTTTTGTGGATCAACTGAAATCCTCTCTCCTGAAATTACATGGCCCAAATATTGTACATTACATTCATACGTTACATTTTTAATTTATAAATCACATTATTGTTTACAATTTAATACATTTAATATTGTAACACATTACTTTATTTATTATTTTATAAATTACTAATGTAATATGTAAATTATATATTAAAGTAACTTTAGTACATTAATAATTTATCACAATGTATTAATTAATTTATAAATACATTTATATTTTAATACATTAATGTATGAATAATATTTTACTATATTAATATTGTATTATTTTAATGTATTATTGTATTTTTTGAGTCTTTAATACTTTATTAATGTATGAATGATTTATTAATATATTAATTAATTATCAAATATTTTAATGATTAATATAACAATGTATTATTATTAATTAAATAATAAATACATTATAAATTAATTTTTTAATACTTTAATTTGTAGATTACATTAATGTTTTAATTATTTAATATTTTTAATATTTTTAATTATAATGCTTTAATTATTTAATACATTTAATATTTTAAAGTATTAATGTATTTTTTATTTTATAAATTAATTTATATTCATTAATGTATTATTCATTTTATACATTAATTTATATGGCATTAATGGATTATTTAATTTATATATTAATATTTTAGTACAATGTAATTTATATTTTATTAATGTATTATTTAATTTATATATTAATATTTTAGTACAATGTATTCTCACATTAATGTATTAATACATTAATATTTTAGTATTCATACATTATTAATGTATTAATATATTAATATTTTAGTACATTAATCTATTAATATATTTTTAGTGTTTTATTACTTTATTAATGTTTTTATACTTTATTAATGTATTTATTAATGTATGAATAATGTTTTATTATATTAATTTTTTAATATAATAATGAAATATTTAATGTACTTATGTTATAATGTATTATAAATGTATTTTTACTTTATTAATATATTGATGATGATGATGATGATTAACGTCCACTAAGACTGAATTGGTCTATTGGACCTTAAGAGGGTAAGTGATTACTTGCAATTCATTAGAATTTTGTTTCTGTGCTCGAAAAACATTAAGAGAAGCTTTCCAAGATCACCATACTTTTGTTGAGCTAAGAGGTTAAGAAGGTTGGTAGTGTGACACATATTTTGAAAATGAGATCTAATATGGGTATAGGTTGGACAATCTAAGAGAAAGTTCTTTTCATCTTCAACCTTCTTAGTGTCACAAAGGTGACACACTCTTTCATTCCATGCAATTTTAGGAATTGACCAATGCCCAGTTTCACTATGGAGCTGATGAGAATTTGTTCTTATCTTAGCAATGCTTATTTTTTTCTTTACACTTGGAAAAATAGATAGATAATTTTGATCTTCTAGATTACAGTTGATTACATCCTTATAATACCTTAATTTTTTTTTTCCTCTAACTATTTATCACACCACATTTTCTCCTTAAATTTTGATTTGACATTTTTTTAATAGTATCTTTATTCTGCAAAATGGTGTCTTCCATGATTCCCCAATAGTTTATCCAAGACCGGGCATCTTTATGCCATCCTCGCTTGAGTCGATGGTGGTTATGACTCGATTTTGAAGAAATTTTAGGAAGCCTCTTGTCTTCCATGTTGTTTAACTTGTTCTTATACATTAGGTATGTAGTCATAGCCATGCTCTCAATGGGGGGGAGGCTTGTTTCTAAGATGAGGACGGGATAGGGCATATTTCCTTTAATTTTGAGGTTATAGGTTATGAAATTTTTTTGTATTTGCTCTATCTTTCTCCAGGATTCACGAGAGATACTACAGCCCCAAAATTCACATCCATAAAGAATAACATGTGTAACAAGAGTCTCAAAGAGGAGTTTCTTCTTATCCCAACTCGAAAGTTCAATTGATTTACAATTGTTTTAAAGCCCATAATAAGCTTTCAATCCCCTAATAATCCTTTTATCAATGCTATAATTCCAATTGAGCTTGTGGTGAATATCAATTCCAAGATATTTGTATGAATTCACTTCATCCAAGTTGTTGTTTTCATATACAAAGGTATCATAAGTGATATTATTGGATTTAATAATCATGACCTTAGTCTTATCAGTATTAACAGTCATACCCATATTGGAGAAAAAATCCTTGAGGATTCTTAGTTGGTTTTCAAGATCATGGGGACTCATTTCCATAAGAACGATATCATCGGCATAAAGAAGAAGATTGATGATTATACCAGTGAGAGTAGGGCCGACACAACCTACTTTTTCCAAGCAATCTTCCAACTTGTCATTGTATATGCCAAAAAGGGTAGGGGAAAAGGGACAACCTTGTTTGACTTTGATATTGCAGTTAATCTCTTTTGACCAGCCCTCAGTATTTTTAAACTTATCAATAACATTCTCATACATCCTTATTGCAGTATCCCTCAACTCGAGAGGCACGTTTATCTCTTCCAACCTATTCCAAAGATTTTTCCTAGAAACCATGTCCAAATTATTAATACTTTAATAATACATTAATTAATTATCTAATATTTTTAAGGACTAATGTAATGTAATTATGTATTATTAAAGTATTAATAATTTAGTAATGTAATTATGTATTATTAAAGTATTAATAATTTATTTATATATTTTTAATCTATTACTTTATGTATTAATAATTACATTATTGTATTCATATTTTATTAATATATAAATGTATTAGTATTTTAATGTAATAATGTAATGTTTGTATTTATGTAATAATGTTTTTTTAATATATTTTTACTTTATTAATGTATATTAATGTAGTATTAAGACTTTATTAATGTATTTTTACTTTAACAATCTAATAAAGTATAATGTATTAATATGTAAATTAATTAATACAAAACATTATAAGGTATTTATTAATTAACATGTTACATTAATGAATTACATTAAACATAACTATATAAATATATGGATACTTAGTTTATACATTATATTAAAATATTAATTAATTTATACATTATAATTAATTATAGTTAATAATTAATTTATTATTAGTTATCAATTAATACTTAATTTATTATTATTTAATAATTTTTAATTAATAATATATAATTAATTAATTATTCATAATTAAATAATTAGTTATTATTAATTAATAAATTATTTATAATTAATTAATAATTATTTCTTTTCAAGTAGAAAAAAAGATATTATATTCATAGAATATACATGTTACAAGTGTTCATAACCCATCACAACAGTGTGTAGACTTACTGCTTCTAACATAAATGTTGTTAAACATGATATAAAAGTTCAAAAAAAGTAAAGTTTTTTTCTAATTAATAAATATTTATTACTTAATAATTATTTATTACATTTTAGATGTATTGATATATTAATGGTTGTCCCCAGACATGTTGGTCGTCAACTAGCAACAACCACATTTAAGTAACCAACCTAGATTCATTTAACACTGGATCTATCTAGAGGGATCAAAACACTGGAGATGCAAACTTTTAACCTTTCCTCGAGATATTTCATCTAGGACATAATTTTATTATTTTATTATTTTAATGGGTTACCTTACATAAAAATCTCCCCATACTCGACTGTACTGTGTGTATATACTAGATCTATTTAACTTTGGATTAAATATTTGCATGTCCAGAGATTTAATGGATCTAAGCTCTTATATATATATATATATATATATATATATATATATATATATATATCGACATAAATTTTCATTATTTTATGTTTTATTATTATTTTAATGCATTAAGGAAATGAAAAGTAAAAAGAAAAAGATAATTTTAGTAAAATCATAGCGGTCGGCATCAACGCTTTCGAACACTTACACAACAATACAATAATTCAATTAAGGCAGTGGTCTTGTTGGGTAGAACGTTTCGGAAAAGCTGAGAGGAGTACAATAATTAAAGGACGTCTACGTCAATGACATGGTCTCACACACCACTAACCAATAGTACAATATTTGAAGGTGTCCAGTACAATAGATGAAGTGATATCAGTCCTCATTAACCTTTTTTTAAAACTTACATATATTACCGTAATTCAATTAAAGTGAGTCTTACTATAGTACCATATAGTATCGATAATGGTGACTGCGACATTGGTTGCAAGTCCTATGCCAAAATCTGCCTTACCTAAACTCTCTTCACCTTTAAAGGAACTTGCTATGAACAAACTAAGGCACAACTATGGGATCGTCCTTATCCCTGGTGGCCAACATTTTTATAGAGAATTTAGAAACTTTAGCATTAAAAAAATTTCATTTAAATCCTAAATGTTAGTTTTGATTTACAGTGGATGACACCTTTGTAGTGTGGTCCCATGACCTTCCTTCATTGAAATCTTTCTTTAACCATATTAACAACATTTCCCCCCAAATTAAATTTACCATGCACATTCAAATTGATAACTCTCTCCCCTTTATAGATGTTCTTTTCTCGCTTCAACCTGATGGCACCTTGACCCACCAAGTCTATAGGAAAAAGACTCACACTGACAGATACCTTCATGCCCATTCCCACCATCATGTAACCCAAAAATCTGTGGTTCTTAAAATTCTGAGAACTCGATCCATCTAAATCTTTGCTTCCCATTTCCTTGAAAAAGAGAAAATCCACCTTACAAAAGCCATTGTACCCAATGGTTACTCTATCTCCAAAATCAATAAAGCTTTTCACTTCATCCTCCACCCTAAATCCAAAACCCTCTCTTCCCCTTCCCCTCTCCTTGCCCTTATCTCTCTTCCCTACATCAAAGGAATTACTAATTATATTTCTAAGTTGTTGGCTAAAAGAATATTAAAACTCTTTTTAAATCTTATAAAACCCTTAAACAATGGTTCAGAACTGCCAAGAACAAATATAATCCAATGCTTGGCCAAGACCTTTACCATTAATTCCCTACTCCTGTGGAAAATCATACCTTAGCCAAACTTGAAGATCTTTTAAATCCTTCCTTAAGGAACATATTGCTGACACTCACCACAATCGCATCTCTAAGTCAGTGATCATCGAACACTCTCACAATTCTAAGAACCTCATTTACTTTGAAAAAACCAAAATTCTTTCCTCTTCCCCCTTTTACCCCTCTCATGTCATTTGGGAAGCCCTTGAAATCGAAAAACATCCAAATAATTTTAATCAAAAGGATGGCTATAAACTAATCCAATCTTGGAAACCCACTATTCATCATATTACTCACTAACCATTTTCTACATCTTTCTCATTTTACCTCATTTAACTATCCATATTCATATTTTTTTATTCTTTTGAAATGATTTTTTAAATTCTTCTTTATTATAATATTTTCTTTTCTTTTCTAACCCTATTCTATTTTCAATTCACATTGATTTCCCCTCTTTCCACTTAATTCCCTATGATTCCTTTGTTATTTCCCTTAGTTTCTTAATGCCTTGTGCGTTAGACATTTTACCTTCCTTTTTATGATTAATTTCAAATTTTAATCTTCTTAACATTGTTTATTAGAAACATATATCACTTTAATTATTTTTATTATTAATTCTCAATTAAGCTTCAATCAAACAATTTTCATTCCTTTATTAAATTTATTCTCTCCTATGAGATTATTATTATTATTATTAATTTTATTCTCTTTTAATCTATTATTATTCTAATACTATTTAATTATTTAATTATTAATTTTTCCAACTGTTATTTTTTAAATGTTCATAGATTAAATTATTAATAATTTATAATAGTTGATCACCTCAAATCTTCCTTTAAATCACTAGCACTAGCACTTTTTTCATTACCATTATATATTTATTCGTCTCTGATGATGGGTGGATTGTCCATTCAAAATATTAAAGATTTCATAAACCCTCACACACTTTCTTTCCAAAAATTTTAAGCAAGAATATATATATATATATATATATAAAATAAGAAATTAATATATAATATATAAGAATAAATGTATAACTATCATATAATTTATTATATATGATTTTATTAATATATAGACATATATTAATTTCTTATATATTTACATAATATATTATATTATTGATATTCAAACTTTTTCAATATTTGATTTGGACAAGGGGGGAGGGTTTTATGGGAAGCGTTTCTCCATCTTGTCAGGGATTGAATTAGATTGTCCTTATGTGATTTTCTTTGTGTAGGGCCAGGAGACATGGACATAAATTTTCCCCTTGTATACTATTCTGAGGACACTTTGTCTGAAGAATCAATCTTCGACGATCCAATTATCAGAGGGAACGATGTTACATGTTGGAGTTGAATTTGGGGCAATTGGATCATGAGATATGTCTGGAACAGATTAAACCCTACCCGTGCAGAGTGAATTCACATGATCCAGTACTTTTGGGAGTTAAAGTGTTAGTGACAATGCATCGATCAGGCTCACATCTTTAGTTTTCTCGAGGAGAGGAGAGGTTGGAGTACTGTGAACATAGTGAAAGGTCTGGTAAACCCTCCACCATTGTTAATCCCAATTAGGAAAACCATTATGGATATTTTCTGAGTGCCCAAGCCGTGAGGGTAGTTTTTGGCTCAAGTTTCATTAGGGCCAAACTTGTCATAGACGGGTTGCACAGTGGTGGGGTGACAAAGTCTTGTGCATATCTAGTTAAGAAGCAACAAAAGGTAGTTAAAAATTGAGGAGGGGTTGTTTCTCTGGTGGTGGGTGATGATTTGCAGGTAAGTTAGGTTGAGGAACTAGAGAGTCACGCCATTGTAGACAAGTTTTTTGGGTGACGTATGTCGGTTCACACTATGGATAAATGGGAAGAAAACAATTTGGCTTCTAGCATGGGCTACATTTCGACCCTTCATTTACTCTCACTGGGGTGGACTAGATGTCTTTTCCATTCAAAGGAGGATGTGGGTTTCATTTTGTCAAATAAATGGTATTGGAATAATAGTTTATTCTATGCCAAACCATGGCACCCTCTCCTTGATGCACATGAGGAGGCCCTCACTAGTGCTCCGATGTGGACCATGTTACCTAACCTACCCTATTGAATTATGGTCAGAAGTGGGATTAAAGACCATAGGTCACTCACTGGGTACTTTTATTGCAATAGATGTTAGTTATAAGAGCTGCAAGTTTTGAACCATTGCCAAAATCTTGGTGGACCTTGAACCAAGACAAGGTTTATTTGAATCAATGTAATTGGTTGTCTGGGAGAGGAAGTATATACAACCCTTGGATTATTTAAATGCACATTTTTTTTGCTCATGTTGTCATTTGGTAGGCCATGTGCTGACAAATTTCAATCTTACCTTTGCTAAAAAATTCCATGAGTCGAGATCATTAAGAGCAGCTACACAATCATAAGGTTCCAAAACCTAGGCTAGGGAATGGGTTTTTCTGCCTCATGTTCCATTTACATTTATGGGAATTCTCTCAGAGGTAGAGAGGATCTTGTTCACAAGGATCTAGAGGGAGATATTGATCTAGTTGCTGAGATAGCAATTGATGTAACATCCCCACTAAAATCCCCAGTTTAATTAAGGCATAATGTAGATGTGAAATGTGGATACAACCAAGCAATGTAATATACGAATTGTATTTTTGAAATTTAATAAATGAAATGTGATGAAAACTATTGTGGGACATGGACAGAGATGGGGGTTGAATTTTCCATAAGAGAAGGGAGTGTTTAAGAGGGGTCCAAGGGGGGAATTATTTATGGGTATTAATCCAAACCCACATTCCTGAGTTTTATTATCATTGTGTATAAAACTTGTATTTTATGTTTGAGAGTATGAGAGCCCAATCACTGAATACATGTAAGAGGGTGGGTGTGAGAAGTCACATGCCATAGTTATTGGGAGCATGGGGTTGAAGTAAAATAAACATTGGGGAGTGTAAGAGTCAATCTGCTTGGGAAAAAGAGAAGAAATTCATATGGGCAGAAAAAAAATAAAATTAGATAGTCATTTTTTTGCATAAACAGGGGGAGAACAAGGAAAATAAGAGCTCTATAGCTAGAATTAAAATGGAGGGTGAATTTTCCCCGAGGTGTAGGAAAATCGGTCACAAAGTGTGTTGTTAAGGCACTCCGTGATGTTAAAGTCACCGGTTCGAAACCCAAGGGAACAAAAAATCCACTCATGTTAAGGGTTGGTGTGGCTCAGGCCAGGTGTGATCCCTGGGTGATTTTGACGGCTTAGATGCCCCTGAGTCACAGTGTCTCAGCCACAGGCTAGTCCCATAGGTCACGGAAAAACTAACAAACAAAAAAAAACAATGGTGGGTGAATTCTGGAGCATTTTGGGAGCTGAATACTGAAGAGGCAAGTTCTCAGGCTTGTAGAAGAACCAGGTTGTCAGGCCTGAAGAGTGAACTCATGTGTGAGTTGCACTACAACAACAAGTTATTGTTGTTGTTTTACTGGTATTTTTTCCTAGCAGTGAGTTCTGAGTAGTAATATTCTCGATTACATGTGCCAGAGAGACCGTCACAAACAAATGGAATTCCTAATGGAATGAGAGAAATGAAGGGGTATATTTCTTAGGTTGGGAAATTCAAGAAGAAGAGAGCTGGTGGAAATCATGATAGTTGTAGAAGAATTATTGTGGGTTGTGGGATATTTGAGTTGTGGGTGGATGGTAAGAGACACCCTCTTTTGTGGATTCATATTCTCAACTTGGGGGTGACTTGTTATTGATATATAGAACAACAAGTCTATGGTTGGGTGGAACATCCATCCCAAGCAGTTAGTTGCACAACTTTTCTAAAAAGATAAGTGTTTATCTGTGTTCTGTGTTATTTTATGAGATAAATTGTTGTGTTTTAACTTTGTGTATGTGGATGGTTTATATGTTGTTGTATATGGGGTTAATTAGTTGCATTCATATTTATTTTATCCTGTTGTAGCTGAACTTAAATTTATGATAGTTGAATGGTTAAATATGTGTGTATTCATGTAGCTGGTAAGCTACAATATTAGTTAGCAAAAAAACTTTTTTTTATGTGTGTTTCGTTAGTAATTGCCCTCAGTTAAGTTGGAGGATGTTACAAATTGGTATCAAAGATCAAGGTTCAAAAGTGATCATGTATGGGCCAAGAACTAACATGAATTGGAAAAATTCATTGCTACATTTTTCGATCTATAATGAATTTGGGGAAATATGTTAAACCAAAGTGAAATCCATGAATTCTTGGGTAGATTCGAGTTTAATTTTCTTCAGAGGCATCAAAGAAAATATTTATGGCATTGATATGTAGGTTGCAGAGTTAAAATCCATCATGTATTGTCAAATTTTGTTTTTTCATAACAACTTTGAAGTTTAGTGAAGTGACGACCTAGATTATTTTGACCTCAAGAATCAACAGTCGAGAGTCATTTGCAAAGTCCAAAAAGGGCATTTTGTTAAGAACCAAATATCAATATGGCATAGAAAAACCTCAAAATAAGTACTCAACACCTTAATGAAGAGATAATTTGAGATAATAAGCCTCTTCGAGGGGCAACCGCCTTTTACCCCACATAAATGTTCAAGTACAAGATGATTCCAAATAAAAATGTCTCCTTGGTATATATAGGAGACTAGGAGGTATAATTACAACTAATGGAATAAAGCCGACAAAAATAAAATAACATTACTAATGTAATATGCCCTAATTAAGGGGTAATGAGCCAATATTAGGGCTTAACATGCCCCTCCCCTTGAGACAAGTGTTGTTCGCAATGCTTGAGTAACTCTGGATGCTTCTGTATAAAAGACTCATCTTCCCAAGTGGAATCTTCAGTCAGTAGTTTCCTCCATTTAATGAGATACTTTGAAATGGATCTATTCCTCAGCTGGCGAATTCTTGTGTCAATGATGGCTTCAGGCTCCAATATGATTTTTCCTTCCTCGTCAAGTTCTGGAAATATATTTTGAACTAGGATCTTGTCGCCTATAACCTTCTTTAAGCATGAAACATGGAAAAATGGGTGTACTCGTGAAGATGCAGGCAACTCCAATTTGTATCCCATAGTACCAATCTTTTGCAACACCTTATAAGGGCCATAGTACTTTGGTGATAATTTATTATCCTTGGCTTGCCTGAGGGACATCTATTTGTATGGTTGTAGTCTTAAAAACACCCAATCCCCTACTTCAAAACTTATTTCACTACGATGTTGATCTACTTGGTGTTTCAATCGATTTTGTGCCATGGTCAGGTTGTCCTTTAAGATTTGGAGAACTTGTTGTTGATGCTTGATGTGATATTCCACTACTTGAACCTCAGATTTTTCTTTTAGAGAAGAAGTGATGGAAGGGGGGTGGTATCCATAGAGTGCCATAAATGGTGTCATTTTTGTTTCAGTATGAAAGGAAGTGTTATACCACCATTCTGCCAAGGGTAACCATTTGAACCATTGTGTTTGTTTATCAGAGACAAAAAAACGAAGGTAGCCTTCTAGACATTTGTTCACTATCTCAGTTTGTCCATCAGATTGAGGATGATAGGA
>ML779374.1:348467-385261 GCA_009831015.1 Picea engelmannii
CTCAATGTGCTCGGTAACTGAACCCTTTTTCTTGAGATTTATCAATTGGCTAAAGAAGGTATTGCTCCTTGTATCCTCATAGTGTGATATCATTTCTTCCGTGAAAATTGTCCAAGTGACGAGTGATTTGCAAGAACAAAGCCCTCGATACCATACAAATTGATTGGTTTCTAAATATAAAGAAGAAATTTGTACCTTTTTTGTATGTGGCACATTATGTAGATCAAAGAATTGCTCCATCTGAAGTATCCATGTGATTGGGTCCTTGGCATCAAACTTCTTCATATCGATCTTAGGAACGTGGTTGGTCTTCAACCCAAAGTTGGAGTTTCTCCATTCTTGATTCACCTTCCTTGTGTCCTCATCATGAATTTCATAGGATGCATTTTCACTTTCAGGTGTCTTCTGTGTTACGAAATTTTTCAATACTTCCATGATCTCCTCTTTTAAACCATCCATCTTTGCCTCCAACTTAGCTTCCATCTCTTGTAGTTCATCTTTTATTACTATCTTCTTTTGTAAATCATTTATGTCCCTACGCATTTCTTCACCTTCATCAAGAGTCCAAGTAGGATTGTCTGGAGGCTTATTTGGTGTAGAAGTTCCCTTTTTGGGTGGCATGGTGGCCAAGTGTCACTTTTGAACCTTGATTTTGAGGTGGTTCTACTAGAAAATCTTTCTTCTGTTGTATCTCCCACGTTTTGTCCCTTCTGGGTATCAAACTTTATTTTATGTAGTTCTCTGATATTTCTTCTCTGTAATGCCATAGGTCTGATCAAAATTGGATGTGCCAAGTGGAATTTACGGTAACTTCCCCACAACTTGATTCTTTTTGGCCTTTCCAGGAGATTTCACTTGTATAGCATGCCCCACACAAAATAATTGATATAAAATTATGAAACTCGTACCAGAAATACTACAGACTGTCCACTATCCAATTAAAGTAGTATCACTCAATTTGGATACTCTAGGAAGAAGTTATGATTGTTTTACCTGGAACACCTTCTTGAGACTAGTCAACAGGACTAGTCAGATACCCTATCTTCCACAGGGTGTATATACAAATGTAAGATGAATCAAAAGCTTAAATTTTTACCATAGATACCTTAATAATTTCTGTGAATAGCCTCTAGAGTTCAGGGTCTGAAATGTTACAGAAAAGTTTCTATAGAGAAAATTCCGCAATGACTCATTTCAGGATGATTCCAGAACCCTATCTTGAACAGGTTGTATCGTCGAAAGTATAAGGCCTTAGGAGATGAAATTTTAACACAATGTATCTTAATCTATCTACTAAATATCCTCCAAGTCCTTCCTTCTGAAACGTTGTACCAAAAACATTATAGCGAAAATTCCAAGGTGTCTCAGATGTCGCAGCGAAACCCCAAGACCTTGAGCTCTGATACCATATGTTAAGAACCAAATATAAATATAGCATAGAAAAACCTCAGAATAAGTACTCAACGTCTTGAATAAGAGACAATTTCAGATAATAAGCCTCTTCGAGGGGGAAACCTCCTTTTAACCCACATAAATGTTCAAGTACAAGATGATTCCAAATGAAAATGTCTCCTTGGTATATATAAAAGACTAGGAGGTATAATTACAACTAATGGAATAAAGACGACATAAATAAAATAACATTACTAATGTAATATGCCCTAATTAAGGGGTAATGAGACAATATTAGGGCTTAACACGTTTTCAGCAGCTTTTGGAAAGCGAGATTTAAAAACATCTTGAGGTGTGGCATGAGGTTAATTTCAAAGGGAGAAACCTGATGGCACAAGACCGAATGAATAAGAGTTGTTGATCGGTTTCACTCTCAATCATAAGATATTGTAGGAAAATTGATTTTGGAAAGACTCGTTCAGGATGAGCTGTGGATGTAACTCACCCTTCTGAAGAAGGGAGTTCAAAATCCTATGACTAAGTGACAGTTAGCAGCCTATTATTGGTTCTTAGAAAAGATTTTTCTCGATGGTCTTCGGAAGGATTGTTTCGGATGGTCTTCAGAAGGAAGTTCCCGATAGTCTT
Organism: Picea engelmannii; assembly: GCA_009831015.1. Taxonomy (NCBI): domain Eukaryota; kingdom Viridiplantae; phylum Streptophyta; class Pinopsida; order Pinales; family Pinaceae; genus Picea; species Picea engelmannii. The sequence continues at coordinate 350,505 of ML779374.1, forward strand.
CAGAAGGAATTATTCTCGATGGTATTCTGAAGAATTGTTTCCAATGGTATTTGGAAGGAAGTTCATGATGGTCTTTGGAAGGAAGTATTCTCGATGGTCTTCAGAAGGATTTATTTTGATGGTTTTTGGAAAGTATGTTTCTGATGCTTTTCGAAAAGGATGATCCTGATGGATAAGTCCAATAGAGTGGGTCCAATAGTGTTCAGACTTCAGACTTTGGGAAGATCAATAAGCATGGAAAGTTTTCATCTGATGGGGGAATTCTTATGGAAAAATTCTTTTTTTTTTTTGGACTTTGAGTTTTGGAAGGATCTGTGAGAATGGGGAAAGTTGTTCTTCTTGATGAGAAAATTCCTCGATAAAAATATCTCTGGGCTTGCAGAAGGTTTGGTCGAGGGATGATGGAGGAGATCAAAATGTGATGACATGGCCAAATCAAAGGATGGAAAATGGAATCAACAAATACATGTCATTTAATGTCATCCAGATTTCCTAGGGTCGAGCATGGGTCATTTTGATGGACTATTGCAATGATAAATCAATCATTTTTGGTGAAAATTTTTAGTTCTTGAAGGTATTCAACTTGTAGAGGCATTTTGAAGGTCGAAAATTTTCTTTAAGAGTTTGAAATCCAAAGAATTGTGTGTACCTTTAGTATACACAATATTTATATCGTAAATGAAAGAGATCAATTGGATCTTTCTAAAGAGTTATTCCGAGCACAAAATAAATCTTGTATGAGAAAGTTACAACTGAAACAATACATGGTATAATTTCAATACCATTTTCCTTACAAAGGGAATAATTCCTTGCTTACAAATCATTTTGAGGAATAAGTGTAGTCTATGGAAATCCCATAGACCATAGAAGGCAGCCATGGAACCAAATTTGGAACCTGGGTACCTAAAATTGTACAAGATGGAAGAAAAGACCTCATTAGCTTAGAGGGATACAAATAAGAAATAATCTAAACTTATGTGGGCCATAACTATCATCCTGAATCCCAGATAAGGGTGAAATTTTGATAGATCATTCAAAAGGTAGGCATGAAGATACCCAATTGGGATTTTACAAAAATCCCAAAGGATTTGGTGTAGGGATTCTTAATATAGGCTAAAGTTTCCAAGTCAAGAGAAAGTGCAGAAATGACAAAGTTGTCATTTCCAAATTGTTGTATATTTTGACTGGAACATCCATTTGACAACATGAGAGTTTTTGTGAATTTAGTATTAATAATATTATCAATGTTTCATACAAATTTTCCATCAATTCTTAATAGATCTTCCTCTGTAAGTGGAAAAAGCTATTGTTTGATATTATTATTTTGCACTAGGGAGAAAGGTGCACAAGATGGGTAAAGTGACAATATTCAATTGACCATAACTTTCTGCTAAGAGATCATACTTGATCAAATGAGTAGTCAATGGAAATCCAATAAAGAATAAAATCATTCTGTGAACCCATAAAAGGGATTGGAACAATCAATTTTGCAATCAACTCAGAAGAAGATGACTGGTGGCCATTAAAGAGTAGAAAATTTATGCATTCTTTTTCTAGAACTGTGTATAATTAAGAGGTTCAGGATGGAATTTTGGTTCTTCTATGAGAACCACAATCATGGAGGATGCACAAAGGTCTTATGGTTATGAAGAATAATTTAGAAGGTTGGGTGGTGGCAAGGGAAATGCCGAGATAAAGTCCAATGGAAGAAGAGGCAAAGAGGAACCTTTAGAGTTGGCTGACACTATGAGAATCCCATAGAGAGAAGTACATAGCTATATAATAGATAATGAGAATATTATGAAAGCTTATGAGGAGCTGCTACAAAGTTTGAATATGTTTCTCATAGAAGTTAACAATGATTCTGGTTCAAAGCAAGTAGATAGTGCTAGACAAGTGGTAGCATCCAAATCCTAAATGATGGTTTTCATTTACAGTGGATGACACCTTTGTGTGGTGGTCCCACAACCTTCCTTCATTGAACTCTTTCTTTAACCATATTAACAACATTTCCCCCCAAATTAAACTTACCATGCACATTCAAACTGATAACTATCTCCCCTATATAGATGTTCTTTTCTCACGTCAACCTGATGGCACCTTGACCCACCAAGTCTATAGGAAAAAGAATCACACTAACAAACACCTTCATGCCCATTCCCACCATCATGCAACCCAAAAATATGTGGTTCTTAAAATTCTGAGAACTCGAGCCATCAAAATCTCTACTCCCCATTTCCTTGAAAAAGAGAAAACCCACCTTACAAAATCCCTTGTAGCCAATGGTTACTCTATCGCCCAAATCAATAAAGCTTTCCACTTCATCCTCCACCCTAAAATCGAAAATCCTATCTTCCCCTTCGCCTCTTCTTTCCCTTATCTCTCTTCCCTACATCCAAGGAATTACTAATTATATTTCTAAGTTGTTGGATAAAAGAATATTAAAACTCTTTTTAAATCTTATAAAACCCTCAAACAATGATTCAGAAATGATAAGAACAAATATAATCCAATTCTTGGCCAAGATGTTTACCATTAATTCCCTACTCTCGTGGAAAATCATACATTGGCCAAATCGGAAGATCCTTTAAATCCTTCCTTAAGGAACATATTGCTGACACTCACCACAATCGCATCTCTAAGTCAGTGATCATCAAACACTCTCACAATTATAAGCACCTCATTTACTTTGACAAAACCAAAATTCTTTCCTCTTCCCCCTTTTACCCCTCTCGTGTCATTCCGGAAGCCCTTGAAATCGAAAAACATCCAAATAATTTTAATCAAGAGGATGGATATAAACTAAGCCAATCTTGAAAACCCACTATGCATCATCTTACTCACTAACCATTTTCTACATATTTCTCATTTTACCTCATTTAACTATCCATGTTCAATTTTTTTTTATTCTTTTGAAATGATTTTTCCTGTATTCTAAAATTTTCTTAGCTTTAAATTCTTTTGTATTATAATATTTTCTTTTATTTTGGAACCCTATTCTCTTTTCAATTCACATTGATTTCCCCTCTTTCCACTTAATTCCCTATGATTCCTTTATTATTTCCCTTAGTTTCTTAATTCCTTATTCATTGGACATTTGCCCTTCCTTTTTATGATTAATTTCAAATTTTAATCTTCTTAACATCGTTTATTGGACAACACATATCAATTTTTTTATTTTTATTATTAATTCTCAATTGAGATTTAATTAAACAATATTCTTTCCTTTATTAAATTTATTCTCTTTTATCAGATTATTACTAATTCTTTTAATCTATCATTATTTTAATACCTATTTAATTATTTAATTATCAATTTTGTCAACTTCAATTTTTAAATGGTCATAGATTGAATTATTAATAATTTATAATAGTTGACCACCTCCATTCTTCCTTTAAATCACTAGCACTAGCACTCTTTTTAGTGCTAGTGCTAGTGATTTCACTGTCACCAACACTGTGTCTCCATGCCAACTCCATGCCAACTCTCATTGTAAATATAATTTACAATTTTCACATGTAAGGATTGATCTCTCACCTAAAGAACAACTTGTATTATATGCAAACGCTTGTCTTCTATCAATCAAAGTATTAGATATTGTACCTATGTTTTTTACTCTATCACTAGTGGATCAATTGATAGCGGTGCAACTCACGCAGATGATACATTTTCTATTGTTTCCCTTTAAACCTATGCCTTTGCTGATCCCACTTAGTACACTATGGACTCTAGCTTTCGATATGAATCAATTGAATCTTGCGCTGTGGAGTTAGAACATAGAAAGGTGATGCTACTAAAATTAATTACATAGTTATCACTATAGGCACACCCACTTATGCCCTAGCACAATTTCTCACTAATAAGGTAGGTTATTTCATTGGGAAAACCCATTCCTTTATTAAAGACTCTTCTGACTTTATTCAAATAAAAATCATGGTTTACACTTTGATGAACATGACATCATGGTGAGCTTTGATGTGGTTTCTTTATTCACCAAAATCCTTGTTATGGAAGCTCTGATTATTATTTCCAAATTGGTTGACCCTGAAACCCTTAAACTTATCGAAATCTGCCTTACCTAAACTCTCTTCACCTTTAAAGGAACTTGCTATGAAAAAACTAAGGCACAACTATGGGATCATCCTTATCCCCAGTGGTGGGCAACATTTTTATGGAGCATTTAGAAACTTTATCATTAAAAAACTTTCATTTAAATCCTAAATGTCGGTTTTGATTTATAGTGGATGACACCTTTGTGGTGTGATCCCACGACCTTCCTTGATCTAGAATATATTTGTAGAAAGAAATGAATAAATATTATTACCAAAATATGCTTAACAAAGAATAACAAATATACAGTAAAACTGGTTTCTATTCAATAAGGAAATAAGATGAAACTGTAAAATGCAGTGGAAACAAGCTTTCTAGAATGGTGGTGGCTTATCTCCAAGAAGATATGTGACGGTTGCGCTCATTCACAAGAATATCATTACAATGAGGCTCTGAAGGCCTTTTTACAATAAACAAGAATGTCAAAAACCCTAGACATCCAAAAAAACTAACCCTAGGAGATGAAGCGCAAAAAGTTATGTGGGCCCCGTTTGGGTAAGTTAGTACATCAACTTCCCGGGGTCGTAACTTTTGCATACGATCTTTGTTTTAGGTGCACGATAGCCTTCCATTGCCTTTCCTTGCCATGAAATTCCTTTCCATGCCTTGCCTTTCCTTTCCATGTCATTCCATGCCTTGCCTTGCAATGCCATGCCCTACCTTGACTTGACTTGCCATTCCATGCCTTTCCTTGCCATGGTCACCTCAACACTATAGTCATTTGGATATCTCATAGCTCATATCATTCATATACATTACAAATTTCATATCATAATCCTTATCTATATTAATGTTCAATTAAGAAATGTGTGTTTATTTACACGATGCCTTGCATCTATTGTACATAATTGATCTAGTATCCACATACCAAAGTTCCACATTTCAATTTGCATGTTTAAACAAATCACAAAACTATCATCATCATAAACATATAACAATAAAAATAATATCCCGCAACACATAAATAGATCCATATGTATGCATATCAAATGTCTATATGATTCTAACTAAACCCAACAAATACTAAGCAATGAATCACTAAGATAAGTAAAAATCAAAGTTCTAACCTTCTAAGGCCAAAATATTGGTTGTTACATTTACAAATCCCTAGAACACAACTATGATCTAAAATAGACTTATCCCTCCTTGCATGTCTTTCAATGTAGCATCCCATTTTAACCTATACAACAATATATATATATATATATATATATATATATATATAACAATATGCAAGAAAAAATTCAAATCAAAATGTGGATTGCAATGAAACAATAATCACAAAAAAGGGAACATTTCTCATCCCAAGAAATAAAAAACATTTTTTCTAGGGACACATGACTTAACTTTATATCATAAATTTTCTTTCTATCCATGAAGTATTTTTTCCTTGCCATGCCACGCCTTTCCTTGCCATCCCATTTCATTCCTTTCCATGCCTTGCTTTGTCATTCCATGCCTTCCCATGCCTTGTCTTTCATGCCATGTCATTCCATGCCATGCCTTGTCTTTCCATGTTATGCCTTGCCTTACCTTATTTTTCCATTCCATGCCATATCATGCCTTTCCATACCATGGCTTTAATTTCCATGAAATTCCATGCCATGCCTTGCATTGCCTTTCATTTCCATGTCATGTCATGACTTTACATGCCATGCCTTACCTTACTTTTTCATGCCTTTCCTTTCTTTTCCTTGCTAAGCCATGCCTTGTCTTTCTATGCCATGACATGCCTTGCCTTAACTTTCCTTTCCATGCCATGCTTTAACTTTCCATGCCATGCCTTTCCTTGTCATTCCATGGCATGCCTTTCCTTTCCATGTCATGCCTTGCCTTTCCATGTCATGCCTTGCCTTGCCATGTCATTCCATGTCTTTCCATGCCATGTCTTTCCTTTCCATTCCATGCCATTCCATGCGTTGCATTTTCTTTCTTTGATATTCCATGTCTTGACTTGCCATGCCATGCTTTTTCTTTCCATGTCATGTCACGCATTCCATTTCCTTTCCTTTTCATGTCATGCCATGCATTTCTATGTCATCCCATGCCTTTCCTTTCCTTGCCATGCATTTCCTTGCTATGCCATGTCGTGCCATGCCTTGCATTGCATTTCCTTGCCATGTCATGCCATGACTTTCCATGCCATTCCTTGCCTTGAATTTCCATGCCATGCCATGTCATGCCTTGCCTTGCGTTGACATGAATTTCCTTGCCTTGCCTTACCAATTCATGCCTTGACATACCATGCCATGTCTTTCCATGCCTTTCCTTTCCATGCCATGTCTTTCCTTGTCATGCCATGTCTTTCCATTCCTTTCCTTGTCATGCCATGCCTTTACTTTCCATGTCATGACATCCCTGTCCTTGTCATGTCATGCCTTGCCTTACCTTGCCTTGCCTTGTTATGCCTTGCCTTTCCATGCCATGCCTTGTCTTGCCATGTATTGCCTTGCATTGCCTTTTGTTTCCATGCCATGTAATGCCTTTCCATGCCATGGCATGCCTTGCCTTGCCATGACATGTCATGCAATGTCTTGCATTTCCTTTCCTTTCCATGACATGTCATGCCTTTCCATGCCATGCCTTTCCTTGCCTTTCCATTCCATGTCTTTCCATACCTTTCCTTGTCATTCCATTCCATGCCATGCCTTTTCTTTCCATGCCATGTCATGGCATGCCTTTCCTTGCCTTTCCATGTCTTTCCTGGCCATGCCATGCCATACCTTGATTTGCCTTTCCATGTCATGGCTTCCCTTTCCATGCCATGCATTTCCTTTCCATGTCATGTTGTGCCATGCCATGACATGCCTTGCCTTTCCATGTCATGCCTTGCCTTTCCTTGACTTGACTTGCCTTGCTATGCCTTTCCTTTCCATGTCATGCCTTTCCTTGCCATGTCTTGCCTTGCATTTCCTTTCCTTGCCATGCCATGCCATTCCTTTCCTTTCTATGTCATGTCATGCAATGCCTTGCATTTCCTTGCCTTTCCATGACATGACTTTCCTTTCATTGCCATTCCATGTCTTTCCTTGTCTTTCCTTATCATTCCATGCCATGCCATGCATTGCCATGCCTTGCCTTTCCATTCCATGTCATGGCATGCCTTTCCTTTCCATGACATGCCTTTCCTTGCCTTGCCATGCCATGTCTTTCCATGCCCTGCCATGCCTTTCTTTTCCTTGCCATGCCTTGCATTGTCTTGCCTTGCCATGTCATGCCTTGGATTTCCAATCGATGCCTTGCATTACCTTGCCTTTCTATTCCATGCCTTGCCTTTCCTTTCCATGCCTTGTCTTTCCATGCCATGGAATTATTTCCCTTGCCATGCCATGCCTTACCATTCCTTGCCTTGCCATACCATGACATGATATGCCATGCCTTGCCTTGTCATTCCATGCCTTGCCTTGCCTTGAATTGCCTTGTCATGCCATGCCTTATGTTGCCTTGAATTTCCAAGCCATGCCTTCCCTTGACTTGTCATTCCATGCCTTGAATTGTCTTATGTTGCATTGTCTTGCCTTGCATTTCCTTGACTTGCCTTGACTAACCACAATTCATCTAAAAGGTACTTTCATTATGATATTCATAAAACTAATTGTTTGTAAAAATATAGTTATTTTCATCGTTAGAGAGAATTTGTTTTCAAGTTAATTCAATAAAACAATAATGGCATCATGTATCATACCTTTTTTTTATGCTTAAAAAAATAATGATTCTACTAAATGAACAAGTTAATACCTAAAAATTACAGTCAAAGGATTCATTAAGCATGTATTTCTATAACTTTTTATCCCATCTATCTTAGATAAAAATACCTACATGAGAATTTCAATGTCATAACATAAGCTCTCTTTATTCATATATCTTAGGTATCTTCATAGTTGTGAAACATGGATTATTATAATTAATAGGATTTACATAGAAAGGGATGTCCCTAAATAGGTTTTTGTTCCATCCTTATGATGTAGTCTCATTATACTACTGATCCATAATTTCTTTTGGATTTCATGAAAAACAACATAACTTCGAGGCCTTATTTAAAATCAAAGAAATAAAAAATAATATTTCAACTCAAAAATTTTTATATCAAGATATAGCATGTAGACCTAGACCGAGACCTTGCCTTGCCTTTCCATGTATAGTTTTTCTTAGCCTTTTCATGTCTTTCCTTGGCTTTCCTTTCCTTTACTTGCATTAAATTTCCTTGTATTTCCATACCTAGACCTAGATCTATACCTAGACATTGCCCTGCCATGCCTTGATTTGTCATTCCTTGCCTTGTCATGCCTTGTCTTACCATGGTCTAGGTCATGGTATATGTCATGGTATAAGTCATGGTAATAATGTAGGTCTAGGCCTAGGTCATGGTTTAGGTCTAGGTCTAGGTCTATGTCATGGTCATGGTTTAGGTCTAGGTATATTGCCAACATGTCCCTGAATGGCTTGAGGAGGCAAGTTGAAACTCACGATAAAACTAAAACCGAGACTCGAATGGACGAACCATCGGTTGCATTAGATCTGGGGCATCGGATTTCAGCGAGTGGGGCACCTCTATTATCATTTTGTTGCCTGGAAAAGTGTTTGTTGGAGGATATTTGGGACTAGGGTTTTGTTCAATGAGGCATAGTGCAAATTGTGAACACGAGGTCAATTTCCAAGAACATTGTAGTGGGTGATTATGGGTAGCATTTTCATGTGGGCCTTGGCCAAACAGACGTGTGGGAGCTTACATAACTCTATTATGCTACTCGGTTTAGATTTTATGCCCAGGGACCAAATTTCCAACATGTCCTTAAATGGCTTGAGGAGGCAAGTTGCAACTCACGACAAAACACAAACTAGGACTCAGATGGACAAACCGTCAGTTGCATTGTATCTAGTTCATTGGGTTTCAGGTAGTGGGGCCCCTTTTCTATCATTCCATTACCCGAAAAAGAGTTTGTTGGAGGATCTTCGAGAATAGGGCTTTTCCCAATGAGGCATAGTGAAAATTATGAACAAGAGGTTGATTTTCAAGAACATTGTGTTGGGAAATTGTGGATAGTGTGGTCACGTGGGCCTTGGCCAAACATACATGCAAGAGCTTACAAAACTATGTTATGCTGCTTGGTTTGGATTTTATGCCCCTAGACCAAATTGACAACATGTCCCTGAATGGGTTGAGGAGGAAAGTTGCAACTTGCAATAAAACTAAAACTGGGACTCAGATGAATGAACCATCGGTTGCATTAGATTTGAGGCACCAGGTTTCATCTAGTGGGGGTCCTTTGTTGTCATTCCATTTCCAAAAAAAACATTTTTTGGAGGATATTCGAGACTAGGGTTTTACTCAATGAAGCATAGTGAAAATTTTGAACAAGAGGTTGATTTTCAATAACACTATGCCAAGCGATTGTGGGTAGCGTGGTCATGTGGGCCTTGGCTAAATAGACATGTAGGAGCTTACATAAATCCATTATGTTGCTCATTTTGGATTTTATGCTCTTAGACCAAATTGCCAACATGTCACTGAATGGATTGAGGAGTATTTTTGCAACTCATGATAAAACCAAAATCATGACTCTCTGTTGGGCTCTAAATATATCCTAAAAAAAACCGTAGTCAGACATTAATTTATCAACCGAAGATTCATCTTCTCTTTCAAGAATGTTAGCAAAGTCTATGCAGATAGTTGTGGAGGTTTAAATCGTGTAGATAATTCAGCTACAGTAAATCTAGGTCTATCTAAATTACTGCAATAATCAAGTTCTTCACGCATTCAATAAAAACTATGAAACTAATAACTCACTCAACAGAATTGCAATATGATCAATAACACACCATGAATCAAAGAATCAATCAATTTACCAAATTCGTTTATCTAAGAAAACGGTAATTTAATATGTGAAAACACTTAATGAATCAATCTCTCAATGATTATTTAACCTGTTGGAAGAGAACAACGAATTACTGCATATTTAAGAAGGAACAACAAATGCGAATTAAACGAAAGGAACAACAAATGAGAATTTGATAAAAGGAACATCGTATGCAAAAATGAAAGGAATCCACAAACGATAAACTTAACAGAAATTGGAAATGGAACAACAATCGTTAATCTTCAATTGAAACATCTATTCTCTGCAAATTAACATCATAACTAATTCATAAAAGAATCAGCACATTATCAAATATATCTAACTATTTTAAAAGGAAATTCAAATCACATAATTATAACAGAACTGATAGGATTACAGATGAGACAGTAACTCTTTCCGAATGGGCCCACGGTCTTCAGAAGATACTGCTACTAAAAACTCATTACGCAGATATGCTCAAAACACTTGAAGCTTTCATTAATTCCATAACTGATCAATCATTTACAATGGATTGTTGTACAGGATGTCAACAATTAAGAGATCTGAATGTTTGGTTAAAATCCTTGGGTATATCTCTATTGTTCACTATCCTCTATATATTACAATGAAATAAGTAAATTAAGCTATCCTGAGGATCGCAAGATCCTCATGATTGCTTTTACTATTTATGAAGATTACAAGATAAAAAATAAATCTTCCTTTAAATTGTTTTGTGCCTAATTTCTTCGATCTCCAATGGCCTGTGCATCTTCATGATCTTCTTAACTATCTTGAGTTAACAACAATTGTCCATTTTCTGCATAAAATAAAAACAATTCAAACCAAAATTCAGAAAATATCTAATATCATTCAATAATATTTCTAAAATACTTTTCAACCATTTTCTTTCCTAATTACTTCAAATTAATCGAAAAGTCAACAAAGAATATATCACAAACCATAGTAATAAGGAGAATATTTGTACCTTTTTCTCAACTCAACATACTCGCCAGCTTACCTTTTTGCATGTCCTCATGCAACAAGAGAGTTTACATGTAAAGCAATGATATTGAAGGGAGGAGATGTCTCTTCTCTAGGTATTCAAAACCCATGCTTACCTTTAATCTCTTCAAAAGAAACATCTTCCCTTTTCTTATGAATTTCATAATCACTTTGATAACCCTCTGGAGGATACCAAATAATGGGAGGACTGTACCTACATCCAATCTAGGAAGGCCCTTCATCCACGATCATTCTGGCATACCTCTATAACTTGAAGGTGGTTGTGTGAAAATTTCTGAAACCAAATGGTTCATTGTTCTTGACTTCATTTGAAGAGACATTCCATCTCAATTTGGCAGCAAAAAGGGCTTCTTATTTATTCTCTCTAATATACTATAGACCTGAATGTACAACATGCCTATGGATAGGGGCTAAAGATTCCAACACCTTCTCCCTCTTCATGAATGTTCTGTGCTACATAATGGTATCAAAGGATTTAGGAGGTTCCCCTCTGATCCATAGGTCTAGTCCATTCTCCTTTTTCATGAAAACCTTATGTGCTTTAGCCCACCTGGTTTGGTTTTTGGCAAAAGACAAGAATGCCTGAAATTGTATGTCCCCAGTGAATGGATTGGGTTCTCTTTTCTATTTTCTGCTAGGATGAAGTTGTGAAGGTATAGTTCACATAGAAAGTATTGTACTCCATCATCTTGTTCTTTAAAACATGAAACAAAATTACAAACAATGGTGAACTCAGAAGGTGTGCCTGCCCTAATAGCTTTTATTGCTAGTAACAAATAATGCTCTAATAAAAACATGGAATAATTAGTTGCAGGGGCTCTGCAAGATAAAATATCAGAATAAACAGAGAAAATTTCTTTGATTTTTTACAAATCTCCATCGAGTTGGCCCTGTACCTTATTCGCCTTTTCTTGAGATTTTTTGAGCTCAGCAAAGGTCTCATTCTCAGTTGCTGACATGTCTCGAAGTTGTCTGGCAAATTTCTGATGTTTTGACACTATTACCATTTCACTTCTGCATTGAGTTAGGGTTTGTTGGGATTGTTCTATTTCTTCTTCCAACCTTTTAATAATGGCATCCTGTTCAGGGGAGTGAAATACTTATTCAGTCTGAACATATGTTTCTATTGTTGTTGGATCCTCTGTCTAAGTTTTTATTTCAACTGTTTCCAAGGGAGCATGCAGTTCTGTTTTTGTTCCAATAGAATTGGTGGGAACTGTCCTTCTGGGAAGTGGATTTCTTCCCTATACTCTAGCCCTCTTAGATTTATTTTTCTTATGGGCTTTGTCAGCCTGTTCCAACTGCTCCCTAAGTTGTCTAATTGTTTCTTTCAATCTACCAACTTTTTGTTTTAATACTTTTATTTTCTTAACCCTTTTCCTCAATATCTTTTTTTCATGTTTTAATTTTCTGATTCTGTTATTACCTTTTCCTATTGTTTCTTCCTGTCTATGGGGAATTTCAAGGTCTTCCCCACCTTGATCAAATGGTAACTGCTTTCCTATATCTTCTGGGTTCTCTGGTTGTTCTAAAGGATCATTCTCATCGAACTGGGGTTTTGGTTGTTATGTTCCTTCAGGAGATGGCATCTCCATATCAAGAAGATCGAAGACAAGGTTTGAATGAGAAGAAGTTGGGTCTTGGGATTCTCCAGACCTGTTTATATCTTCAGTAAATGATATCCCTAAATTTCCCAATTCTTGGGCCACCTCTTCTTCATAACTTCCGAAGAAATCATCCTGTTGTTCTGCAGGGGTTTCATGTGATGGTTGTTGTGTCTGTACATTTTCCTGAGTGCTTTCAATTTGTATTGTCTTTTTACCCCTTCTTCTTTTCAAAGTGAAGGTTTAAGGAACACAAATTGTTCTCTGTCTTTTATTCTTTGATGTTCCTGCATGTATGCTCCGATTTTCTTCCAACTGAATGGGGTCTACTTCCATTTTAGGTTGGGGTACTAGAATTTCAATTTGGGCATTATCTCCTTCTGTTTGAGCTACCTCAATTCCTTGTGGGGGAATTTCATGGTGGAATTTAGGTTACTCAATTTGTAGGGGCCTATCGGGATCAATTAAGTCTCCTCAAGTTATTTTTGTATGGTTTAAGGCCCTGCTTACTATCAAATTTACTAACCCATGGTGACTACCTACATTAGTAGGGTTTTTGGCCTTCTGGGTCCTTCCGATGACTTCATGCAGCATGGTCTTAAAAAAGAATGGTAAATTTATCACTGACCTTTGTTTTAGTGGTTCCAGTAGATTGAGGTGGCGTAGCCTCACCACGTCATATCACTCACCGCATGTGATATATATTTGTATCACTCCTACTATCTCTCTCCATGGTTTGCTGAGAGCAGAGGGGTTGAGGCCTTTCCCCTTTTTTGTCGAATACTTCTCCTGGTTCTGCGAAGGACTCCACAGCCTCCTTGAGTGTTGTGTATTTCTTGGTCCACTGTGTTCCTTCATTTGGGAGGCCTGTTACCTCAGTTATAATTGCATCAATAACTGGTATTTGTATGCCTTAAATTATTGAGACTTATCCCTATAAGTTTTGGAAAAATGCTAGCATGACATTTACATTGAATCCTTGTAGTTTGTTAAAGTATTGCGTCCATCCCAGATGATGTAAAATTTCCCTTGCTTGGTCGGTTACTTGCAGAAATGTGGGCTTATGGTGAATGCTTCAGCCGCCCATGTCTTCTGTGAACAAGTCAACACAACTATCATTCCCAACTGCAAACTTAGTTAGACCATCCTGTGAGAAAATATTACTAAAAATGGTAAAAATTACAAAACAACAATGGTATATAGAAATACGAATTTTCCCATTAATTATAATCATTATGGTCTATCAATAAATGTGCAGAATATCTGCCCTCTGATAAATGAAAAGGTCGACCTCGACCATCGATATGTGTGAGCGTAATGATGGTGGTCAGTCAAGTGAGGGATAATTATTACTATGCCATCGTCAGGAGAACGACCATAAATAACTTTCAAAGCACTTTAATGTTATCTATGAACGATAATCACACCTTTTGTGGGAAGTGCAAGTTCAAATACCAATTTTCAAATATGTTTAAGGAAGAACATTCCGATTAGTCTAACTTTGTTCACATTTTATAAATATGCCATGTGCCATAATATTGTTACTTTCCCTTGTGTTGAATATAACCGGAATGATAGCCTCTTTTTAAGAAAGGAAGTCTAGGAACACAAAAAAAAACTTAGCATATTTAAAATAAACTTCCATACCACAGGTAAAGCCACTGCTGCCAGAAGGGGTCCATAGCCTCGACAAGGTTTCCTTTTAACCCATAGATGAGCCAGTATCCTCAATAAATAGTTTGAATCATCTTTTCCCAAAAAGGCCACTATCCTGGTTTGGTAGCTAGATAATGACAATGCCACTCACTAGATAGTAACCTAAGTGAACAAGTTGGCTCGTGATGATACCTCTTGTCCTTTGACGCTAAATGCCAAAGGCCATTGCCCTGGTGTGGTAGCCATAGTGGGAATGCCACTTATGTTAATCTCTTATGATCGTGGTAGGTTGGCTCATGATGAGACCCCCTATCCTTTTTGGGAGAAGGTTATTTTCTTTATTTATATTTATTTACTTAATTATTATTTCCCTCTCTTTTTATTTTTTTTTAGGCTTTATTAAGGGAGGCTCATCTACTCCTTAAGAGTGTTGGATGACGTAAGAAGTGTAATAATTCCAAGTAAAAATGTTCCTTAGAGTCCTTATTATGATGTGAAGGCGGATTATCATTCAATTATATGTATATATATAGGGGAAAGAAATGAATTATGGTGGTTAAGGATTATGAACAATATTAAGAAAATTCAGAAAAATCAATCCATGAACAATTTGATAAGGTATGCTAGATATTCCTCAAAAAAAATGATAGATAGTTACCATGATGATTAGAACTAATGTTGTTGAAAATTAGTTAGTGAAGTTCGTACCCAAAGGAGTGGCTAAACATATCATAAGGACATGTTGTTGGTGAAAAATCGTTAATTTCAAAGGAAAGGAACAACAACAGGAACAACCAAAAAAAGGAACAGCAGTTGTTTCTTTCGAATGAATAGCGCTACCCAGAAAAAGAAAAGGAACGACAATCACGACAAAAGGAACAACAATTGTTACATTCGAATGAACGATACGACTCGCAAAAGGGAACGACAATCGCAATAAAGGGAACGACATTTGTTACGTTCAAATGAACGACACTACCTGCAAAGGGAACAACAATCACAACAAAGGGAATGACAGTTATTACATTCAAGTGAACGATACTACCCGCAAAGGGAGAAACAATCTCAACAAAGGGAATGACAATTGTTTCTTTCGAATGAACAACGCTACTCGAAAAAAAAGGAACGACAATCGCGACAAAGGGAATGACAACTGTTACGTTCAAGTGAACGAGAACGATGATGTTTAAATTTCAACCATCTAATTAAGTAATTGGATACCTCTCGTGGACATTTTTGTTTTATCAAATCTAGGATTGATTAGTCATCAACTAAATTCATTTAATTTTTATGGGTAGGTTTATTCAATGATCGAATTATTGGATGGTTTGCAGTGTCATGCATTCATTTTCTATTTACTACAGCTGTGCATTCTTTTAGTGCAGTCACCTGATTTTTTTGTTGCGGAACATGACATATTCATCTCCTATGTAAAATAAGGTTTATATTCAATGGATTCTTCAAAGTGAGACAGGAGCAATTTGAAGTTTGAATAGGGAACATAAAAGAGTGCTAAGTATATTCATTACAGTCATAGTTTCTAGTTTTCATTCTCCAAATATCTTTATAGTGACTTTCCTAGAAAGTAAAATCCTAAAAACTCAATCAAATCTTTAAAGAAAATTATATACAATATGTACAGTGCTCAAAAGACAACAATTTTATGAAGCTGAAGTTGTTGGGTTACCTTCCCAGCGAGCTAAAATCTGAATAGTAGGATCATTACTTACTTCTTGGCAAAAGGATTCTTTTGAAAGCGGTTGATGGTAGAGTCATAGTCGATGTCCATGAACTTCATTGATTTCATATGGTCCCATCCACCTTGTCTGCAATTTCCCAGGAAAATCCTGAAATCTGGAATCATAGACAAGCACCCAATCACCTTTCTGGAAGGATTTTTTCTTGATATTCTTATTGTGCCAGCTAGCTCCTTGTTGTTGAATAATAGTTGTGCACTGAAGGGAGAACAAGCATGATTCATCTAACTCATTGAGCCATTGTAAGCACTGTGTGTATGCCTCCGTAAGATCCAGTCCAATTTCCTGGGCCATTCTTAGAGTCTTGATCTCAAATTCAATTGGAAAGATAGGTTATTTGCCAAAGACTAGGTGATAAGGAGAGTAGCTAGTAGTGTTATGCCATGATATGCGATAGGCCCATAAGGCATTTGGAAGCTCAACTACCCAATTTTGAGGGTTTGTTGAGACTGTTTTTGTCAAGATTGCCTCCAAGACTTTATTGGTACTTTCCACTTGTCTATTTTCATGTGAGTGGTATGGGGAGGTAACTCTATGTTTAATGTGATAATTATGCAGAGTGGCCGAAATTTTATGTGGTTGTAAATTGCGACCCTCCGTCAGTGATTACTTCCCTGGGTAATCCATAGCATACAAATAATTCAAAGAGGAATTTAATGACTACTTCCTCAATTGCATTTGGAAAGGCTACTACTTCTACCCACTTGGTCATATAGTCTGTTGCAACTAGTATATAAGCTTTCTAGTTTGATTTTGGGTTGAAGGGGCCAAAAAAATCCAGTGCCCATCTCTTGAAAGGTTCCACCACCACTTGTGCTTGTAGGGGAATTTCATCATCTTAGCCTAGTCGGCCCATCCTCTGACAACTATCACAGGCCTGAACATACTTCTTTGCATTTTTTAATATAGAGGGCCAATAGTATCCCATCTGTAAAACCTTATGTCCATTTCTGCAGTCTGCAAAATTTATACCACAGGGCTCATCATGACCTGCCTTCAAGACATCGTAAATTTCATCATCTTTGACACATCTTTAGATCTGAATATCAGACCCTATGTAGAAAATATATCCATCAATCCAGGTGAACCATGCACTATGTTGAACGATTAATTTCCTTTCTCTTGGTGACAGGTGTGCTAGTAGTTTCCCAACCGCCAGATAATTCACCACATCAGCGTACCAAGGCATATTAATAGTGACAATGAACAAGTGTTCATCTGGAAATTTGTCTTCAACTGTGAAAGAGTTATCTATTTTGGGTATGCGAGACAATAAATCTGCAACAAGATTCTCTCTTCTGAGCCAATCCTTAATGATGATGTTGAATTCCTGCAATAGAAAAAACCACCGAGTAACCCGTCCATTAGTAATTGGTTTGTTAGCCAAATATTCGATAGCAGAATGATCAGTATACAAAACAACTGGATAACCGGTTATATAGTGGCAAAATTTATTAATAGCATGTATAAGAGCTAAAAATTATTTTTCTATTACTGTGTAATTTAATTCGGTAGGAGTAAGATTTTTGATAATAAAATAAATAGCATAAGGTTTCTTGTCTTCTTCCTATCCAAGGACAGTGCCTATGGAGATATATGATGCATCTGAAGAGATGTGAAATGGTAATTTCCAGTTTGGTCCTCTCAGCACCGGTGTTGTTGAAATCATCCTTTTGAGTTTTGCAAATGGAACATCACACTTATCAGACCACTGAAATTCCACATTACTAGTTAAAGCATGTAAAGGTGCAGCTATTCTTGAAAAAATTTCTATGAACCTGCGATAATATTCTACACAGCCAAGGAAACTACGTACCTCAGTTTGTGTACGAGGTGTAGGGAGATTAAGGATTACCTCTATTTTTGTTGGGTCTACCTTGATTCCATCTGCAGAAACATAGTTTCCTAGTACCACACCTTCATTCATCATCATATGACATTTCTCATGACTCAAACATAGCCTAGTAGCAGTGCATCATTCTAGTACTTTCTCTAGATTTCTTAAAGCTTGATCAAAGTCAATGCCATAAAGGGGTAAAATCATCCATGTAAACTTCAAGTCCTTCATTAATTAAATAAAAAAACATGCTTAAAATGGCTCTCTGAAATGTTGTTGGAGCATTACATAATCCAAAGGGAAATACTCGATATGAAAAGGTACCCCAAGGACATGTAAATGTAGTTTTATCCTGGTCTTCCGGAGCAATCTGAATCTGATTATAACCACTAAATCCATTTAGGAAAGAGAAAAATTTCTTCCCTGCTAAAGTATCAAGGACCTAATCAATAAAAGGTAAGGGAAAGTGGTCCTTCTGGGTAGCTTTATTGAGCTCTTTGTAGTCTACACAGATTCGCCACTTCCCATTCTTTTTACGGACGATTACTAGTGAAGAGACCCATCGACTGTCTGAAATAGGATATATGAAATCTACATCCAACAGTTTATGTAATTCCTCTTTAACAATGTCCTTGAGATGAGGATTTAATATTCGTTGGGGTTGTCGGATGGGTCAAGCATATTTTTCAATATAGATATGATGTGTACAGAGTTGGGGATCAATTCCCTTCATGTCAGGATACTCCCAAGAAAAATCATGTTGATATTTAGAAAGGATCTGAATTAATTTTTGTTGTTGTTGCTCATTAAAATTGGAATTAATATTTAGAAATATTCCTGGTGCAATTTCAACTAAAATGATGTTATGGACAACAGTAGTGGGAATCTATTGCTCCATCAATTCTTCCAAAGGATGTCCCTGTGCTTCATTATCTAAAACAACTTTTAGCATTTGACATGTTGGGTTTCTTAACACAATTGGGCTATTAATGAAGTTGTTGATCACATCATCTTCTAGTTGATTTTTGAGTTCAAGAGCTTCTTCCAGTGTAAGATGAGATCATAGGCTTTCTTTTGGATATCTAGGTGGTTTTTGTTAGAATATGAATGGATGTGCTCATTTTACCATTGACAATATCACTATTGTCACCCAACCATAGGCTGAAGACACCCTCCGAGCACCTTAACCTTGACAGAGAATCATTCCAGAAGCAAACCCTAGGCTAGATAGACAAACAAAGGGTAGCGCACCTTTCCCCGAGGATAGCGCAACAAGAAGAGCTGATCAGATAGTCCAAACCCTAGCCAAGAGATATTCCAAGCCAAAACGTAACTTCTAGTTGCATCATCTGCACCGACATCTCTCCTCCAAACCTGTGCACAAACTGGGCACTGCAGTGCGTACAAGTGATGCTCTATAGTTCTGAGAATGCCCTGACAGAATGAAGATTGGCCTCCTGTATTTATAGTATTTCTGGCTAACTACCTGGGCCGACTTCTCATTCTGGGTATCTGTCTGTTCAGTATATATTATTTATTCTGGCCAACTTCTTCTCTTGGAGGCTAATAACCTAATATAAGTTATCTTCTTGAGCCGACAAGTCTTATAGGGTTATTATCCAACTCATTAGGGTTTCTCTTGCTTCTCGGAGTATTCAATTCTCATCAAGTTTACATGTGGAGGTAAATACCTCCCACATCTACCATAATATCAACACTCCCTCCTAGCTAGGGAGGTATTACAGGTAATGTTCTTGAGAACAAACATACCATTCACCCAGTAGCATCAACATAGTTGTATAGACTATCTCATGACTAGATCATGAGAACCATCATCATCATTAGTGCCATCAGCTGCATCATCTCTCGAAACCATACTCTATCTGAGTAATCAAACATGATGCTCACTCCACAGAGTCACATAGGAGTCATTATTCTAATCTGGACATACGTTCTAGAAGAGTAGATGTTCTAAACCATTTTTCATCTGGGAAATATCTATCCTTTAATCATCCATCTGGCTGATAATCATTTACCAAAATGCTAATAGTCTTCATGGAAATAAGAACAAAAATAGAACACAACTGTGTATATCCATAGTAGTACATAACTACAATCCAGTGGTACACTACCACACCAAGTAGAAAACAAGTACTTGATCAGTAACGTATAGTCACGAACAATGGAACACATCCACCACAGTAGTATTTATCTACTGTCGTACATAACAATCATCTGATATCAACCTGCACAGAGACAATGTTATGATATAAACTAAATCATCTGGGCCATTCTTCCATTCACATCTGTGAGATCTCAGAAGAGCATCTACCCTCAAAAAGTAAGACATCAACGATGAGCTATCTGTACTATTCTTCTCAAGCAAGGAAGAATAACTATCCTGATTTCTGAGCCTAGACCATTCCCCACCCTGGGCCATTCCTCTGACACTTAACAAAGTGTAACCTGGAGAGAATGAATCTTCCCTAAGGAATGATTGTCCTTGATTGCTGATCTTGGACCATTCCCCGTCCTGGGCCATTCCTCCAGCACTAAACAAAGTGCAACCTGGAGAGAATGAATCCACCCTAAGTAATGACTTTCCGGACCATTTCCTTTGTTACCACAAGAGGAAAATATTGTCCTTTACCAACCTCCAAAACGAACCATTCCTCATGTTAACCACAATGAGAAATCGTTGTCCGGCGAGGTGGGCCAATATTCTTGAGTAACCCTCAAGAAGAGAGACTGCCCTAGACCACTCCCCATGTTAACCACAATGGGAAGTCATTGTCTATGGTACATAAGCAATCTGGACCATTTTCCGAACTAGAAAATGTCTGTCCGTCAGAAATCTCAATCCACTTTCCGAACTGGAAAGAATTTGCTCATCCTAGACCATTCTTCAAATTGAAAAATGACTTTCCATCAATCAATAATACATCAATGTTCCCTCCCAACCTGGGAGTCATCTCTTCCTTTCTCAATAAGGAAGTCGTCTCCATGAGCTCCATCTTGAGTATGCAAACTCTTTCATCTTGAACAAAATCTTTACCAAGATGTCTGCTTATCTGCTCATCTGTGAATATATGTATTGGAGAATCACTTTCTCCTTTCTGGACTTCATCATGGATAATATAATGCTTGATTTCAAATGTACTTTGGTCTAGAACACTGGTTTTCTCTAAAGGCTTCATGTAGCTCTGATCAATAAACTATATCTTTGTTGGAAAACTGGAACATATCCATGTGGCACTTCTTCTGTCATCATGAGATCTGACAATATCTCTATTATAGAAAATCTTCACCACGCTTCTATTATGCACTGGAGGTTTCTCCACCAAGTTATCTTCTTCCATATGCATACAAGGGTCTCTTTCTGATATCCCTCAAAGTCTTGAGGTTTCTCTTCATATGTTATTTGTTCAATTGCTTAGGGGAACATTCTTTGCATTTATCTGATGTAAAAATTCAACCCATGGATATTGTGGATGATACAATGACTCATGTAGATATATGTATGGTTTACTGGAACAAGTAAACATCATAGTCTTCTCCCTCCATCTGGGAGAACCTTTAGTTCCGGATCTTGCAATGCTTACATTCATAAGTCTTTCATACACTGTTCTTCATCACAACTTTCAATACTTCTGCTTGATTTCTTTTAGTGAGTTCATATCAGGATGGTAATCTTGTGATTCTTGATTCAATGACTGGTTGTTCTGGCTTCTCTTTCTTTCTTGGAATATTCTTGTTCTTCCTCATGTTTTTCTTTAGATTCTTGGGTCCATGGAGTTTCTTATAGATTCCATGCCCTAAGGATTCCACTTCTTTCTTTCATCATAGGATCACGGATATGGATGGACAACCAGAGATACTTTAAGGCTTCTCTTTGAAGAAGACTTCTTCTGAGGTCGAACTGAACACGTACTATCTTTCATGGCTGCTACCATGGATATATACTTCATCATCTTCAATGGATCATAGGATTAACTCCCTCCTAATCCTTGCTTCATGTATGAGTGCATATAATAGGCTTCCTCCATCTAATAGATTCCACGCTTTCGTCTGCATCCTTATTGTCTTCTGCAATATATAATCAGCTCCCTCCATCTAACAAAGTCCACACTTCCGTCTTATTGTCGTCATAAGTCTTTCTCCAATTGCTGACTTCTTTTCTGTCTTTGCTTCTTCTAAGTCTTTTCATGATTGATTATGATTTTGGCTTTATCTTGTAATAGCTTCCACATGATTTGTTTGATGTATTTCATCCTTGCATAATGATAGCAATCCTTATTTTGTTGTTCTTCCATAGGTATAGTTCTTCTTGGAACACATTATCTTCCAAGAGATAGATATACAAAATATGTACAGAGACTATGCAAACAAGATATGTACAAGAACTAGGAAGAGTATTGTTACCTTCAGAAGAAGAAGTCTCTTTCATCCTGCTTAGTATTCTTTGTAGGTTCCTTTTCTTTGGCAACTGATGCTTCATGTTTCTCCTTAATTTTATTTAGCCCAGGACAATGATTCTTGTAGTGACCATACTTTTGACAGTTGAAGCATTATATTTCGGAAATATCTTTCTCTTGTTTTAGCTTCCTCCTTGAACCAAACTTTATTTTGTTCCTGAAATTCTTGAATCTTGTTGTGAAGGCTTGATCATCATACTTATTTTGGGGTTTCTCTTTTGCACTGATCCTGGATTCTTCTCGAGCATAGCAAGTCCAAAGCTCTTCAAATGTAGGATACTCCTTCCTTGTGTTCATGCTTGCGGCAAATGCATCCCATGTCTTGGGAAGACCATTGGGTACTATGTTCACTAATTCCTTCTCTAAAATGATCTCTACAATGGCTTGTAGTTGATATCTTAACTGAGAGATTCTCACAAGGTATGATGTTATGTTGTCATCATCATTCATCTTTATGTCACGGAGCTCATTCTTCAGACTCATTATTTGTCCAATGTTTCTGACTGAGAAGAGGTTTGTTAGGGCATTGTACATCTTCTTCGATGAGTCAAGATGGGATATGTAGGGTATTAAGTGGTATTTTATAGATTCCACTATGATACTCATGGCACTGATATCACTGTCTTTGAACTTCTCCATAACTGCAACGTTTTGTGGTTCCTTCTCTTTTCCTTTTTCAAACTCTGGTTCCATGATCTTTCCTTTCATGATATCCAACACTTTATTCTTGGCAAGGATGAGGTCAATCCTTTTCTTCCATGCTTTGAAGTTAGAAGCTTCATCTAAATTTTTCTCTGACTTCATAGAATAAGTCATGGCTGCTTTGACTTGGTCAAACCCTAGATTTGACCAGAAACTGAAACTTGACGTCTTGGCTTGCTGAGAGTACCAAGAGATGCACTAGGCTAGGGCACACTGATCTATCCAGAGATTAGGTCAATCCCTTCACTTAAGGTACCTCAACGAGAGGATTAGGGTTTCTGTAACTACACCTGCTAATAACCCTAGCGATAATGCTATGGTGACTGCTCCTGCTAGAAACCCTAGCGGCAGTTCTTCAATGAGCTTAATATCCTCACAGCTATGTTTCCTTCCAGTGGTTAGACTGACTGAAGGAGGTGTGGGCCCATAACATGTTAGAATATTAATGGATGTTCTCATTTTACCATTGACAATATCACTATTCTCACCCAACCATAGGACGAAGACACCCTCCAAGCACCTTAACCTTGACAAAGAATCATTTCAAAAGCAAACCCTAGGCTAGATAGCCAAACAAAGGGTATCACACCTTTCCCCGAGGATAGCGCAACAACAAGAGCTGATCAGATAGTCCAAACCCTAGCCAAGAGATAGTCCAAGCCAAAACGTAAATTGTAGCTGCAGCAACTGCACCACCAGCTCTCCTCCAAACCTGTGCACAAACTAGGCACTGTAGTGCACACAAGTGCTACTCTACAGTTCTGAGAATGCCCTGCCAGAATGAATATTGGCCTCCTGTATTTATAGTATTTTTGTCTAACTGCCTGGGCTGAATTCTCATTCTGGGTATCTATCTGTTCAGTATATATTATTTATTCTGGCCCACTTCTTCTCTTGGAGGCTAATAACCTAATATAAGTTATCTTCTTGAGCCAACAAGTCTTCTAGGGTTATTAGCCAACTCATTAGGGTTTATCTTGCTTCCCAAAGTATTCTATTCTCATCAGGTTTACACATGGAAGTAAATACCTCCCGCAACTACCATAATATCAACAGTTGCAACTGGTGATGTATGACAGAGAGACTTGGTTTAGCTGGAGGATACAGGATAAGGTTCTTCATAACACTTCCTCTAGCAATTGTCATGTTTCCTATGCGACATCCTATGTATGCACCTATTGTTTCTAGCCACGGTCGTCCCAATATCAGTGGGTTTCCATTGAGTCTACTTCTTGGGTTAATAACTAGGAAATCAACTGAATATTCCTAAGAGTCAACCGATATTTCTATGTCTTGTAATGTACCGAATGGTTTAACCACCAATCTATCAGCCAGTTCTAACATAGTTGAAGTAGGTTCGAAGGAGGTGATACCCAGGATATTACAGGTCTCGGTGGTCAGAATATTGATCGCTGCCCCCAAACCCACCAATGTATTTGGAAAAAAACAACCTTGTATCTGAACCATTACCACAGGATTCCTTGGGTCAATGTACTTGACTGGCTCCTGCTTGCCTAGAATAAGATCGGACAAATTTCCTACCACATGAACAATTGATGGATTCTTAGTTTTCCTTACGGGCTTCTTCCCACATAATTCTTTAATTGTTTTTGCATAAATAGGAATATCTTGCAAAGCTTGTAGGAGTGTATTTTTAACACATAGATTCTTTAGTTCCCTGACTATATCAAAGTCAGGATATACAGCTAGTTTTTCTATCATTAGCCTCTCGGGAAATGGGGGAGGAGAAATTACGTCTTCATCAAGATTATGTTGCTCGACTGTGTTTTCCCCTTGTTGTGTTTCTTCTGTTATGACCACAGTCGATGGTTTTATTGATGGTTGTATATCATTCTCATTCTCTTGTTCTTGATGAACATTTCTTTCCTTAGGAGAAATTACACACCTTGATCTCAACCGAAGTTCTTTGCACCCTATAGAGTTGGTTTCACCCTCCAAATTCTCGACAATTTGCACGAGTTGGACTGGTCTGTTGTTAGGATTCGGGTTGGGTTGAGTTCGTAATTGAGGGCACATTTGAGGTTGAGGATTCTGGGGTAATTGAAGTGGAGCTTGTAAAGTGGGCTGAGCTTGAGGAGCCATTCCCATGGGTTGCTTGGTCAGTCCCATGGGGTGCTTCCAGTTTTGATTCCAATTGGGGGCTTGGGTAGTTATGTTAGTCCACTGTGAAGGATATGGGTTATTATTTGAATTCTACCAAAATGGGGTAGGGTATTGCAATTTAGACCAAGTAGGATTAGCAGCTGGTTGATTTGGCCAGGGTGTAGTAGGATATTGTTGGGACTTCCAGGTGGGGTTAGAAAATGGTTGGCCCTGCCATGCGTTTCCAGAATTATGATGTTGATTATACTGCCCATAAAAGAAAGAAGAAGGATATTGTAGCATACCTGGGGGTCGATCTTGCCACTGGCGATGCTGAGCCATAAAATATGTCGGTTCTGTTTCCTCTTCTGCTTCTTTAAAGACAACTTTTAGTCCTAGGAGTGATGGGCATTGCTCTATCGCATGGTCTTTGGCACAGATGGTGCAAGTCCGAACCACATCCAAGGGACACTCCCTTGAACCATGTTTCCTTCTACATCATGGACAAAATGTGGCCAACGACTATTCTGCTTCAGCTTGTTTCTGTTTAACCTGCAGAACATCCAATTGTGTAGTCAGAATACCCAAAATATCAGTTTTAAATTTTTTTAAAAGATTAACAATTTGTGCTCAGGTGGCCCTCCCTTTAGTAATGTTGCTACTTTTGGTGATGGGAGTCTGTATTCCCAATCTAGTTCGTGTACTTCTGCATGAACACCTGATGCACAATTGGACAATGTCATCATATGTTTCTTGATAAATATCACCTTTTCCCATTAAATACAATGTTTCTACCCATTCATCCTTCATACCTTTTATGAGAGTGGCTTTAAGTACCTCACCTGGTAGTGTACCATAAGGTGATCTCTGTAGTTTATATTGAAATATTTCAACATATTCTTCTAGTGTTTCATTTTCTCTTGCAGTCATTTTAAATATTTCATCCTATAAATCCCTGGTTCTACAGTAGTCTTGATATTTCGTAAGGAAGGCTTGTTTCATTTCATCCCATGAATTTATAGTTCCCCCCCCTAATCCCATAAACCATCGTAAAGATGCTCCTTTCAAAGTGGAAGGAAATAACTTTAGTTTATGGGGTTCATAGGTGTAGTCATAGCCTCTACATAGGACATCAAACTCAAATAAGAACACTTCAGGGTCCTTTGATATTAATCCATTGAAGGTTGGAAGATTTTATAGTGGAATGGCTTGCATTGGTGCATTAGCAACCAGATCAACTATAGGATTTTATAGTGGAATGTTTGGTTAAAATCCTTGGGTATCTCTCTATTGTTCACTATCCTCTATATATTAAAATGAGATAAAGAGTCAATCTTCCTTTAAATTGTTTTGTGCCTGATTTCTTCGATCTCCAATGGCCTATGCATCTTCATGATCTTCTTAACTATCTTGAGTTAACAACAATTGTCCATTTTCTGCATAAAATCAAAACAATTCAAACCAAAATTCAGAAAATATCTAATATCATTCAATAATATTTCTAAAAGACTTTTTAACCATTTTCTTTCCTAATTACTTCAAATTAATCGAAAAGTCAACAAAGAATATATCACAAACCATAGTAATAAGGAGAATATTTGTACCTTTTTCTCAACTCAACATAACCCCCAACTTACCTTTTTGCATGTCCTCATGCAACAAAAGAGTTTACATGTAAAGCAGTGATGCTGAAGGGAGTAGAGGTCTCTTATCTAGGTTTTCAAAACCCATGCTTACCTTTAATATCTTCAAAATCATCATCTTCCCTTTTCTTACGAATTTCATAATCACTCTGATAACCCTCTGGAGGATACAACCAAATAATGGGAGGACTATACCTGCATCCAATCCAGGAAGGCCCTTCATTCAGGATCATTCTGGCATACCTCTCTAACTTGAAGGTGGTTGCGTGAAAATTTCTGAAACCAAATGGTTCCCTGTTCTTAACTTCATTTGAAGAGACATTCCATCTCAATTTGGCAACAGAAAGGGCTTCTTCTTTAATCTCTCTAAAATACTGTAGACATGACTGTACAACATGCCTATGGATAGGGGCTAAAGATTTCACAACCTTCTCCCTCTTAATGAATGTTCTGTGTTGCATAATGGTATCAAAGGATTTAGGAGGTTCCCCTCTGATCCATAGGTCTATTCCATTCTCCCTTTTCATGAAACCCTTATGTGCTTTAGCCCACCTGGTTTGGTTTTTGGCAAAAGACAAGAATGCCTGAAACTGTATGTCCCCAGTGAATGGATTGGGGTTCTCTTAAATCATGTGATAAGTCCTTATTGAATGAGTCATTTGTTTAAGCTTGTAGGTTTGATTCATAGGGTCATTTTCTCAAAGGTTTTGAGTCGTGTTTCATGTCAAATAAATATTGTTTTGATTTTCTCTTAAGTCTAGAAAGTTGATCAAATTCCATTTATGAAAGTCTTGGTGTCATGATGGTGGTTCTCATCATTAGAAAAAGAGGGAAAGTATTATTCATAACTACATTGTTTAAAGGTCACCATCAAGTGTTATGTCCAAAAAAAGTGTACAAAAGGTCTTAAATATTTACCCAATTGTTTAAGTGTCTTTTCAGTTGTCGAGTCACACATGCTACAAACTCTCCTAAAAGTTCGCAGCAATTCAAAAATAGATCATGTGCCAAATATTTCATGATTATGATTTTTCAAAAGCATCTAATGATGAATTCTAGTTTTCAGCTCCATCACCTCATCAATCAATTTAAAAGGGTCGATTTCAAAAGGAGAATTTATCATTTTTTACCTTCATTTCCATTTGCAAAGAGTGTGTTGCATACTAGTTCAATCCACTACAAACTGTAAGTGCGCCACAAACTACTTGTCATTGCAGACTCTTAGCACTACGAGCTCTCTGTAGCAGTTGATGGTGGATTAAAATATTAAAAGGACTATTGGTTTAGTTTTTTGCAACAAGGAATGAGCTCTATATACTAGGTACTTTTCTTGATGTTCAAATTACACTACCTTGAAACATATTATCATCAAACCATAGTCAATGCAAACTTCATATTCGTTGTGAACTGCATTTGTTGCTAATCTTCTGTGCTATGAAGTGCATTTGTTGCTAATATTTTGCGCTCCGAACTGGATGCGCTACAAATCCCCTTTTTTTCTTGGTTGGTAAAACCCTAGCTGAACTCATTTTCACTCATGTTTGGAAAACATCATTTCACCCACGATCATACTACTCTCCATACCTTTGAAATTTCAAAATATTCTGATGAAAACTCTAGTCTAAAATGTGTTGCTGCAAACTTAATCAACATGTTGTGAACTCAAATCGCACTGCAAACTCCTTGTTTTACACAGTTTTTCTGAAATTTGTCTATTTGAGATTTCATTCAGTTTTGGATTGTCATGTTTTCCTCCAATCTCTTAGCTTTAGTCTTATTCCAATTTCTTCAATGTTTCTTTAGCATAAAATCCTTTTTCCAACAAACCCTAACTTTTGCAAAATCAAGTAGTAAAATCCTAAATTCATCAGTTTCCATCACATACTCTGGTAGCAACTGCTAGCAGAGGGGGGGGGTGGGGTGTGGGGTTGACTTATTTGTCATTGACACTCAGCAAAGGAAGCAGATTATAAAAGGAGGGGAGATTGTTAGGGTTGATTCCTATGTCATGCAACTATTCAATTCAGATCCATCTTTCAAAGAGGCATTTCAAAAAGTGAGTTTCCTATCTTTTTGTGAGAAGATGCAAAGAGGACACCCTGAGGTTGCCAAGCAGTTTGAATTGAATTTCAATGGGGTGAATACTAAGGTTGTTACATTGGAGTTTGAGGTTACATAGAAGTCCATTTATACAGCTATAGAGATACCAATTTAGGGAGAAAGATGGTTCAATTCCATGTCTCTGAAGTCTGAATTTTCTAAGGATTTCTTAAAACTTGAATATCAAGAAGATAACCTATCCAAGGGAGTGCCTAGAAATCATATGCTGGAGTATTTTGATAATATGATCAAATTCATTTAGAGGTATTTTACTTGTGAATGTAGGTTTAATATGGTCTATCAATACCATATTAAACTATTGGTGCATTTTACTGGAAAAGAGCCCTTGAATCTTCCCTTCTATCTTCTCAGAAGCCTTGGCAAGATGTTAGATAAAGTTCAATCCAAGTCCAAGCAGGTGGATACCGGCGTCTTCCATTCTAGTCTGATCAATATTCTAGTGTTAGAAGAACTTAAAATGACTAATAGTGATTGGGATGCTTTCCTTGTTGCATCATGCTTTTAGCCAGATGTTGTCAACACACCACAAACAAAGAGAAAGACACCTACCTCTGTTGAAAATATTGTGCACACAGAATCCAGTAAAAGGAGGAAGATGGTTAAAAAGGATAATTCATCTCAATCAACTGATAATATAGGTGAAGGCCCTTCACAACCTCTTAAGGAAGAAATTTCTCCCATGGAAAAGTGTTCACCTATGGAGACATCCTCTAGAAAGAAAGAAATCTGAAAGGAAAGAAACTTGTTTTTTCTCCACCTGTTGTTGCGGAATATGCTATTCCTAAAAGACCATTCACCAAATTAGTAGCAAAGAAGCATGTCTCTTTGGAAGAGGGTGCATCCAAAGCACCAGCTCAGTAAACAGTCAAAACCAATCCTCTTATAAAGCCACCAAAAACTATTGAGATCAAGTCTCCTTCTGATGAAAGTGATCCCACTTTCAAAAGGCTTAGGAGGCAACTAAAATATGTAAGGGATGAGAATGAACGGTTGAAAAAGGAAAATATGCAGGCCAAGATTCACCTCAAGGAAAATATAGATATGTGTGAAGAAACTGTTACAAAGGAAAAGCACTGGGTTAAGAGATCCTTACCTCTGCATAGGCAAATGAAGAGTGTGTACAGGGAGAATAGAGCTTATCAAGCTGAAAATAGGAAGTTGAAGGAGGAAGTGCAAAAATTGAAGGAGCATATTATAAAACAAAACCTGGACATGTTGGCTCGGGTGGCCACTAGGAGACGAAGATGAAGCATCATATCTGCATCAATATAATCATTTTTTCTATGGTGTCTTATATATGCAGGATTATAACCCTAAGGAGTATTTTATCTTATGTTTCTATAATTATGCCCATATGTTATTTTTGCAAGTCACTGTCATGATTTACAGGTTGTAGCAGGCATTAACAAATTTTTTAAGGATTCTTGCACATTTTTGTCATTAGTTGCTATGTTTTGAACGCAAAATGACATCTACAGGAAAGTTTGCAGCGCATCCTGTTGAAAGCATTGCGAACTTGACAGTTAGTTGGAATTCGAACTGTAGGAGGACTGCCACCTGTCAGAAGAGGTTCGAGTAACTCCTCAGAGATCAGTTAGACATCAAGGGACACTTATGCCCAATATTCAACTCCATCAAATATTCATATAATGAGTTGGTTGCAGTTGTATTTATTACTGCCAACATCCTCCTGAAATCTAGTAGATTGTTAGATGTTGGTTTGTTTTTTTATTGCCACGCCTCTCCTAGGTGAAGAATCCAATGTAGGAGTTAGGTGGCGAGTCCTAGAGGGACTTTCAATGCTATTTTCTATTTAATATGTAATATATCTCTATAGGAGGGTTGGAGTGGTTTTTGTGAGACTCATATTACTCTTTCAGACTGTAAAAGATTTCCAGATGATGTATGTACATATTTAAGACTCTTGAATGGTTAATGATCATCTTTTCTTCTACTATTACATGTTATCCTTCTCTCTTGTTTTGATGTTGTCTATTGGTAAATGATTTATCTTTAGTGCTTGTTTTTATGGAATTACAGTGACTGATTTATTTTATTTTGTTGATGCAAGTGTTGTCAAAACATATCATCTTGTTAACCTAGAGGTTCCTTGTTAGTGAGATTTCCTCTATATGTGTACCAAAGTGCATGAAGTAGTTTGGTTCATATATTCACATTTTCTTCTCCATTCTTCCATCTTTTCACTTTTATCCTTTAAATTGATCAGAGATTGTTCAAGACTTGCTTGTTGAAGTATGTTTTATGGAAGCTTTTGTGTTGATACTTTGAATTGAGTTTCTCACCCATTTGCTACACCTAAAACTAAAAATATTATCTTTTACAAAACTACAATTTTTTTATGAGTATTAGGATCCACCTATAGCAGTCTAGGTGGGTAGTGTGGTTAGGTGGGTCTTGGCCAAAAAAATTTATGGGAGCTTACAAAACTCTATTGTGTTGCTTGGTTTGGATTGTATACCCCCAGACCAAATTGCCAACATGCCCTTGAATGGCTCGAGGAGGGGAGTTGCAACTCACGATAAAATTCAAATCGAGACTTGGATGGATGAACCATTGGTTGCATTGGATACAGGGAACAAGGTTTCATCTATTGGGGCCCCTTTGTTGTCATTCTGTTTCCTGAAAAAACATTTGTTGGAGGATCTTCGGGACTAGGGTTTTGCTCAATGAGGCATAATGCAAATTCTGAAGAAGAGGTTTATTTTCAAGAACATTGTGTCGGGCGATTGTGGGCAGTGTGGTCAAGTGGGATTTGGCCAAAAACACATGTGGGAGCTAACAAAAATCTATTATGCTACTCGGTTTGGATTTTATGCCCCCGGACCAAATTGCTAACATGTCCTTGAATGACTTGAGAAGGCGAGTTGTAACTCGTGATAAAATTCAAACCAGGACTAGGATGGATGAACAGTCGGTTGCATTGGATCTGGGGAGCCAGTTTTCAACTAATGGGGCTCCTCCGATATCATTCCATTTCATGTAAAACCATTTGTTGGAGGCTCTTCGAGACTTGGATTTTGCTCAATGAGGCATAGTGAAAATTCTAAACAAGAGGTTGATTTTCAAGAACACTATATCGGTCAATTATGGGTAGTGTGGTCACGTGGGCCTTGGCCAAGCAAACATGTGGGAGCTTGCAGAACTCCATTATATTGTTCGGTTTGGATTGTATGCCCCCAAACCAAATTGCCAACATGTCCATGAATGGATTGAGGAGGTGAGTTGAAACTCACGATAAAACTAAAATCGAGACTCGAATGGAAGAATTGTCAGTTGCATTGGATTCGAAGCACCAGGATTCAGCTAGTGGGGCCCCTCCACTATCATTTTGTTTCCCATAAAATCATTTTATGGAGAATATTCGGGAGCAGGGTTTTGCTCAATGAGTCATAGTGCAATATGAAAAAGAGGTCAATTTTCAAGAACATTGTGTCGAGCGATTGTGGGTAGCGTGGTCGAGTGGGCCTTGGAAAAATAGACATATGGGATATTACTAAACTCTATTATGCTTCTCAGCTTGGATTTTATTCCCCAAACCAAATTGTCAAAATGTCCCTAAATGGCTCGAGGAGGAGAGTTGCAACTCATGATAAAATTCAAACCGAGACTTGGAATGATGAATCATTGGTTGCATTGGATCCGAGGTACCATTTTTCAGTTAGTGGGGCCCCTCCACTATCATTTTTTTTCCTAGAAAAGTGTTTTTTGGAGGATCTTCGAGTCTAGGGTGTTGCTCAATGAGGAATAGTGCAAATTCTGAACAAGAGGTCAATTTTCAAGAACACTGTGTCGGGTGATTGTGGTTAGTGTGGGCCTTGGCTAAACAGATATGTGGGAACTTACATAACTTTGTTATGCTGCTCGGTTTTGATTTTATGCCCCTAGACCAAATTTCCAACATGTCCATGAATGGCTTGAGGAGACGAGTTGCAACTTGCGATAAAACTCAAATCAAGACTCGAATGGATGAATCATCTGTTTCATTGGATCTGGGGAACTGGGTTTCAGTTAGTGGGGCCACTTCACTATTATTTTGTTTATAGGAGAAGCATTTGTTGCAGGATCTCCAAGACTAGGGTTTTGCTTATTGCTTGTTACATATGTTTGACAATTTAACACCTTGTAAGGTTAGACAAGGAAAGGAATGACAAGGTAACACAAGGCATGGAATGGTGAGGTATGGCATGGCATGGAAAGGAAAGGAAATGAAAGGAATGTCATGGTATGGCATGACATGGCATGGCAAGTGAAGGAAAGGAAGGGCATGGCAAGTGAAGGAAAGGAAGGGCATGGCAAGGCAAGGCAAGGCATGGTTTGGCAAGGCAGGGCAAGGCAAGGCATGATAAGGCAAGGCAAGGCATGGCTTGGAAAGTGGAAAGGAAAGGCATGACAAGGAAATGCACGACATGGCATGGCATGGCATGGAAAGGCAAGGCATGACATGGCAAGGTATGTCATGGCATGGCATGGGAAGGCATGGCATGACATGCCATGGAAATGCATGGCATGGCATGGCATGGCATGGAATGACATGGAAAGACATGACATGGCATGGAAAGACATGACATTGCAAGGTAAGGCAAGGCAAGGCATGGAAAGACAAGGCAAGGCATGGCATGACAAGTGAATGCAAGGCATGGTAAGGCAAGGAAAAACATGGAATGAAAGGCATGGCATGGCATGGCATGGAAAGTGAAGGAAAGGCAAGGCATGGAATGGAAAGGAAAGGGATGGAATGGCATGGCATGGCAAGCATGCCATGGAAAGGAAAGACAAGGCATTCCATGGAAATGCATTGCATGGCAAGCGAAGGAAAGGCAAGGCATGGCATGGAAAAACAAGGAACGACATGTCATGGAACACCATGAAACAACAAGGAAAGGTAAGGAATGGCATGGAAAGGCATGGAATGGCATGACAAGGTAAGGCAATGCAAGGCATGATATGATATTGCATGGTAAGGCAAGGCATGTCATGGAAAGGCATGGCATGGCAAGGCATGGAATGGCAAGTGAAGGCAAGGAAAGGCATGGCATGGAATGACAATGCAAGAAAAGGAATGTAAAGGCATGGCATGGCAAGGCAAGGCATGGCATGGTGATGACACATGCTCCCTCCACAACCCACAGGTCGGAAGGTCCACGTCAACACAGGATCTTTCTCCCTTCGCTGGCCCTAAGAACTCCAAAACATTCTTCTATTTCCTTTCGGAAAATATGCACCCACAACAAATTCTCACGGGATCCCCTCTTTGCACCTAGGAGATCGGATTTCGCACCTTCGCGAACCCAATGGTCAAGCGTTTTGTCCCTCTGTCTCCGAAATCCTGATAACAGTCAATGTTGACCCTTCCTCTTTCCTTTTCGGGACTTTCCTTATCGCAATTTCGGTGATCGCGATGTCGAGCAACTTGTCCCCACGATTTTCAAATCCCGATTTGCCGAAACTCTGATACACTTGCGAGCTTTGACCTTTTAACGCCACATCACTTCTGTCGGAACTTCGGACTTCACAATATCGCGAATCCTAATGCAAAGGATTTGGAACTTCACTCCACGAAATCTCGAAACGGTCAACGGACTTTGACTCCACGATGATAATCTGCCACCTGTCCGCCTCGCCGACTCCTCTGGCCCCACACAGTCCTTTTTGCCTTCGGGACTTCGCGTTTCATGATATCGTGATTCCCGTTGCAAAGTTTACGAAACTTCCACCCACGAAACCTCGAAATAGGAATTCGCTTACCAATCCAACGGGCCTTGTGGCTTGGATCTATGGTCCTACTCTTCCTGGTCTTAGAACCTTCTGGAATACTCACGATAACTCCCCTTCTCTTTGGCGAGATCTAATGGCTCACGGGACTTCACG
>ML779374.1:385311-399619 GCA_009831015.1 Picea engelmannii
GAAATAGGAATTCGCTTACCAATCCAACGGGCCTTGTGGCTTGGATCTATGGTCCTACTCTTCCTGGTCTTAGAACCTTCTGGAATACTCACGATAACTCCCCTTCTCTTTGGCGAGATCTAATGGCTCACGGGACTTCACGATTTCTCCTCGGAGAATTTCGACCGTCTGTTCCTCCTTGACAATTTCTGTGAATGAACTAAGTGTCCCTCCACAAACTTGTCCACCTACGGCGCAAACTACGATGCCTCCTTAATACTTCCAGTCAAAACTTCACCTGGATGTCTTTCAATGGTTTCAAATGCCTTATCCTTCCTGAGATTTTCCATGGCTCTGCGTCTTTTAGAAAAACACTTGCACGCACTCCTTGTGGAAGATTTTTCAAACACTTTCAAGTGCTTGAATCCCTTCGACCCTGCACACTCCTGCAGCAGCAATCTTCCCGTACTTTGATTAGATTCACAACTCTGAGACTTTCCTCGGCCTGTGAACTCCTTGCATGGATCTTGTACCCCAAATGCACTTCTGGGTAAATGAGAACAAAAGTCACCCTATCTGAACCCTTTGTCAACGCACTCCTTGCGGACAACTTCAACTACACTCCTTGTAGGAACTCTTGCTCAGATAGAGAAACAATTGAAACTCATTCCTACTTCCTCTCAAACTTCAAATTCAAAACATGAAATCATATACACAGCATAACAGGAAGTAAACATTCATGAGCATAACTTTCAACACACATACACAGAGAACAAACACGATGCCATGAATTTAAATCAAAGCTCTTTCTATTAATTCAAATATCTGTACATGGGTGGTTTTACACAGCTCTCTACTCCCTTCTATGCTCTTCACAATCTTCATACTAATGTTACAATACACAAGGAGGGTGTCTATATCTCGTTTCCCTCTTGCACTCTCAAGCTATCTAATCTAGAATTAAATTCTATCTACCTGTATTTACTATCATAAATACCTCTGTCTACTAAGGACGAGAACGGATCGCTTAAGGTCCTTTTACAATATACAAACGTGCCTCCACTTGGAAACTTCATTAATGTTACAAAGGTTTTCAAAATTTGTGTTGGGTGCTTTTCCAGCTATCTTTTACCTTCGCGCTGGCTCGCTTGATATGCTCCTGCATCATACTCCCTCGCTTGAAAATTTTCATGGGCTCCTGTCCATGAGCTCATGCACGTTCTGTCCATGCCTCTGTATCTCTACTTCATTCTCCCAGCTAGCATATTCAACTAGATGGCCTTTCCACTTGACCAAATATTCAAAGTATTGCTTTCTCCTGGTCTTTTTACTCACTCTTTTGTCCAATATGCGCTCCATCTGTGGTTTTTCTACAACTAGCATTTGCTTTCGCCACTGCACCTCTGTCTGTTCAATTCCTGCTCCTGCTTCCTCAGCCTTATATGGGTACAAATATGAGGTATTGAATATCGGAGATATTTTTATCCCATCCAGTAATTCAATATCGTAAGCATTTGCCCCGAATTTCCTCAAGACCCTACATGGTTTGATTTTCTTCATCTTCAGTTTATTATATGTTCCTCTCGAGAACCTTTCTTTTCTCAAATGTGCTAGAATCAGGTCACCAAATTCAAACTGAAGTTTTCTCTTGTGTTGATCTGCTCTCCACTTATATTCTTGGTTTGAGTTCTGCAATCGCTCCTTCACCTGGCTGTGAAGTTCCTTCATCGCCTCTGCGAATTCTTCTACACTAGCGCTCCTAGTCGCAGTTTGTTCTGAATCCCTCAACTCAGAAATTCCTCTCGGTTGCATGCCATAGACAACCTGAAATGGACTCTGCCCTATGCTCCTGTTAACTGAGTCATTCTAAGAAAACTCTGCCTGTGGTAATATGTTGTCCCACTGGTTGTGATGTTCTGTCACGAGGCTTCTCAGCAAGTCTCCCAGACTTTTGTTTACCACTTCTATCTATCCATCCATCTGAGGATGATAAGTTGAACTAAACAACAAGTTAGTCCCTATATTCTTCCATAAGGTCCTACAGAAGTGTCCTACGAACTTCATATCTCAATCCGAAACTATGCTTCTTGGTAAGCCATGAAGTCAAATGACTTCTTTGAAAAATAGGTTTGTAATGTGAGTTGCGTCGCTGGTTTTCTGACATGGAATGAAATGTGCCATCTTGGAAAATCTATCCACCACCACAAAGATTGAATTAGAACCTCTTTGTGTTCTTGGCAACCCCAATATAAAATCCATGCTAATTGCATCCCACGGCCTCTCAGGTATGGGTAATGGTTGATAAAACCCCGCATTCTGTCTTCTTCCCTTCGAATGCTGGCAAATTCTGCATCTGTCCACAAATCTCTTGACATATGCTCGCAATCCTGACCAAAAATATGACTCATTCAACTTTGCGAACGTCTTTTCGTGACCAAAGTTCCCTGCCAATCCTCCACTGTGTTTATCCTTCAACAAATTCTCCCTCATGGAGATTTTTGGAATACGCAGTTGATTACCCTTAAACAATAATCCTTCCTGGATCATGTATTCTTCCCATTTGCTTTTATCTCTGAGAACTGGATTCTCATCTGCTTCGTACGCCTCCTTAAAATCTGGATCATCTGCGTGCATGTCCCTGAGATCATCAAAACCCAACATTTTGACTTTGAACTCCTGCAATAGCAAACACTTCCTGCTCAAAGCATCAACAACTTTGTTAGCAGTACCAGAAATATGTTTAATCACAAATGTGAAATTCTGCATATACTCAACCCATTTTACATGTCTCTGATTCAACTTTTCCTGTTGAGTCACAAACTGTAATGCATGATTGTCATTGTATAAGACAAATTCCTTTGGGATCAAGTAATGCCTCCATTTATTCAATGCATGTATGATAGCATAAAACTCCGTGTCATAAGTGGAGTACTTCACTTTCGCTTCGTTCATCTTCTCGCTGAAGTATGTTATTGGCCTGTCTTCTTGACTCAAGACTGCCCCTATTGCAAACCCACTTGCATCGCATTTCACTTGAAATGTCTTTCAAAAATCCGGCAACACCAAAATTGGTTGTTTCGTAATCTTCCTCTTCAGTAGATTAAAACTCTTCTCAGCTTCTTCAGTCCAGTGAAAAGACTTATGTCTCTTCTTCACTGTATCCATCATCGGTGCACTAATTCCACTAAAATTTCTGATGAACTTTCGGTAGAAATTAGCCAATCTGTGAAAACTTCTCACCTCGAAGGTATTCTTCGGTGATGGGCAATTCTTGATTACCTCCACCTTATCTGGATCCATCCTCAATTTATCTGCAGAAATAACAAACCCCAGATAAATGAGCTCCGTCTTCATGAACGAGGAATTCTTCATATTTATCAACAACTTCTCCTGCTGTAGCCTCTTCATCACTGTAGCCAAATGCTTCAGATGCTCTGCCACTATTTTACTGAAAACCAGTATGTCATACAAATACACAATGACAAATTTTCTGATGAACTCCCTCAAGACTTCGTTCATCAACCTCATGAAGGTACTTGACGCATTTGTTAAGCCAAATGGAATAACAAGCCATTCATACAACCCTTTGTTGGTTTTGAATTTTGTCTTCCATTCATCACTTTCTCTCATGCGAATTTGATGATAACCTCTTTTCAAATCAACCTTTGAAAAATACTTTGCCCCACTCAAGAAATCCATGAGATCATCCATCCTCGGTAATGGAAATCTATACCTGATAGTTATTTTGTTAGTCTCCCTCGAGTCAGTACACATCCTCCAGCCTCCATCTTTATTCGGACTAAGTACTGTTGGAACAACACACGGACTCAAGCTTTCCCTGACCAATCCTTTGTCCAACAAATCCTGGACTTGTCTCTTGACCTCTTCGTTCTCTTGCGGCATCAATCTGTACATGGCTTTGTTTGGAAAACTAGCTCCTGGTATGAGATCAATATGATGACTCACACTTATGATCGGTGGTAACGAACGAGGTAATTTGTCCACTACTATATCAGCGAACTCTTCCAGCAGTTCCTGAATCTCTTCTGGTAAATCATCTACTCTTGTGCTGGTCAAAACAATCGTTGGTTTCCTTACCATAATGAATTGCGGTTCATCCTTCTTATTAACCTCTGTAAGAAGTTCCTTCCCACTCATGAGAAGTACAGTGTTGCTTACTTCAGGTTTCACCTCCTTATCCTTAATTGGAAGCAACATGTGAGTCCTCCCATTCTTCTCTAGGGTGTATGTGTTCATTCTCCCATCATGAATCACATTCTTGTCATATTTCCATGGTCTACCCAGCAATAGATGGCAAACATCCATGGGGATAACATCACATAGTACCTTATCATTATATCCTCCTATCTTAAATTCAACTAAACACTGTTTAGTAACAGTTACCTGGTGTCCTTTTTGTAGCCACGAAATTTTGTATGGGCTTGGATGATCAATCATCTCCAGCTCCAACTTTTCTACCATCTCAGTTGAAACGAGATTATCTGTGCTACCCTTGTCTACAATGACCTTGCATACCTTGTCCTTGGTCTTGCAAGCAGTTCAGAAAAGTCTAGTTCTTTGGACTGAACTCTCCACCCCCTTCTCTGGTGTCAAAAGAGCTTTTCGCACCATCAACGATCTTCCGCCTTCAGCATCTTCTACCTCAACATCCCGCCTCTGTGCTTCAGTGATGTGAGTTTCTCCACTCTCTTTATTTTTATCTGGACACTCGTAAGACTTGTGCCCATTCTTTCCACACGTGAAGCATGTTATTACTCCATCTCTTCCTCTTCCTCTACCTCTAGTACGAGGAAAAACATTATTATCAGCATAATCTCCTCTCTACTCAGTATGTTATCCTCTATGTTCAGCATATTTCCCTCGCTGTGAAGTTCCACCTCACTTAGTTCGAGTCTGAGGTTTCTTCCAGTCTTCCTTGGGCTTTTGATATTTATCTTGGGCAACTGATTTACCTTTGGGATGAATTTTGCCTCGGCCTCTTTGTCCCTGCTTTCGGCTCAACTTCTCTTTCGCTTTTAGAGCCATTTGATAAGCATCTTCCACCGTTCAGATGGTTACCATGCTCATCTCATCCTGAATGTCATATCTCAGACCATTCATGTATCTGACAACCTTTTCATCATCGCTCTCCCGATGACCTGCCCTGATGTTCAGCTTGTAGAATTCTTCAGTGTATTCTTTCACTGACATCAGCTTCTGTCTCAGGTTTTGCATCCTCCTCACCAGAGTGATTTGATAATCCCTGGGGATGAATTTTTCCTTCATTTTCGCGATCATTCTATCCCAGATTTTGATCTTTTGCTTGCCCTTGCAGCGTCTGTCAGCTTGTAGTTCATCCCACCACAATGCTGCATGTCCCTTCAATCTTGTGACAGCATGCTTGACCTTCTTGTCTTCTTCAACATCTTCATAGTCAAAGTACATGTCCAGAGCTCTAATCCAGTCTAGAAGCTCCTTTGCATCCATATTTCCTTCATAAACTGGAATGCCCATTTTTGCTCTTGCACCCATTCTTGCAATAGCCTTAATCAAACGTTCATTTGTAGCACCTTCGACTGCAACTTCTTCTTCTTCATGTCCAGCCTCAATTTCACTTTCGGAATCGCTAAGATCCCCAACACTGACTGTAAGCCTTTGTGTTGTCTCCATGTCTTCGATTCTAGCTCGTAGATCATGCATATCTCTCTCCATGGCTGGATCAATCATCTGCCTACCTCTTCTCCTTGGCATTTCCCTCTCCTCTTGCGGATCGAGTGATTGTCTATCCCTTCTCCTTGGTAGCATGGTGAATTCTCTTTTTCTCTGTTACAGAAAGCAAATAACCTTTCTGTTCTCTGATACCACAAATGATGACGCATGCTCCCTCCACAACCCGCAGGTTGGAAGGTCCACGTCAACACAGGATCTTTCTCCCTTCGCTGGCCCTAATAAATCCAAAATGTTCTTCTATTTCCTTTCGGAAAATCTACACCCACAGTAAATTCTTGCAGGATCCCCTCTTTGCACCTAGGAGATCAGATTTCGCACCTTCGCGAACCCAATGGTCAAGCGCTTTGTCCCTCTGTCTCCGAAATCCCGATAACAATCAACGCTGACCCTTCCTCTTTCCTTTTCGGGACTTTCCTTATCACGATTTCGGCGATCGCGATGTCGAGCAACTTGTCCCCGTGATTTTCGAATCCTGATTTGTCGAAACTCTAATACACTCGCGAGCTTTGACCTTTTAACGCCACGTCACTTCTGTCGGGACTTCGGACTTCGCAATATCGCGAATCCTAATGCAAAGGGTTCGGAACTTCACTCCATGAAATCCTGAAACGGTCAACGGACTTTGACTCTGCGATGATAATCTACCACCTATCTACCTTGCCGACTCCTCTGGCCCCACGTAGTCCTTTTTGCCTTCGGGACTTCATGTTTCGTGATATCATGATTCCCATTGCAAAGTTTACGGAACTTCCACTGACGAAACCCCGAAATAATAATTCGCTTACCAATCCAACAGCCCTTGTGGCTTGGATCTATGGTCCTACTCTTCCTGAGATTAGAACCTTCTGGAATACTCATGGTAACTCCCCTGCTCTTTTGCGAGATCTAATGGGTCATGGGACTTCGCGATTTCTCTTCGAAGAATTTCGACTGTCCGTTCCTCCTTGACGATTTCTGCGAATGAACTAAGTGTCCCTCCACAAACTTGTCCACCTGCGGTGCAAACTATGACACCTCCTTAAAACTTCCAATCACAACTTCACCTGGCTTTCCTTCAATGGTTTCAAAGGCCTTATCTGTAGTGTCCCCAAGGCCAAGCCCCATCACAGATCATGATATATGCAATGAATTGTAAATGTGTTCTATAGGCTGGTGAGCCAAGTTTTGTATAAGCTAGAAGGCTTATGTGGTTGTTAGGCCAGGAAGCCTAAGTGTTTGAAGGCCAGGAGCCTATTGTTGTACTTGTATGTATGCAGAATATTTAATAAAATATAAACACCCACCAGGTGCAGACTGACCACGATGAATGAGTGATGGGGGACTGAGCGTCCACAGAGTGGGCAAGGGACTAGGGGCTAGAAGGTGGGAAAGGGGCTGAGTGATGAGCCTAGGGGCTTAAGCCTGGAATAATATTTTAATATTATTTCCTAAAAACCCATGTGCATATGTTTTTATCCTAAGTCCTTTTGGAAGGACACGTGATTTCCCAAGGGGTGGGAAGAACGCATGCTGGTGGAACGCATGCAGTTCCCAGGGTGAAAAATGTCCACCCTGACGCATGCAAATAAAATGGACGAGGTAAGCCATGGGGGGGATCTCTGACATTCCAGTCAACCCGACTGCCCGGAGCCAGAGCCGTAGGAGCCAATCTGCAAGAGACCCTCGTGTAATTTTGATACAGAAAAGAAAGACTGTGTTGTCCTGAAGAATCCGTGTACACCCCTGTCCAGAACAGTGGAGTCTGTGTCTGGTTCTAATAAAACCCGGGAGCGCATTTCCTGAACTGGAACCCTGTGTTGGACTTGAGTGGAAGAATCCTTGTTTGTTCGGGAAAAGTTGAGCTAACCTGTGCGTGGTGTCCCTGTTCTAAAAACACGACCATGAGATCATCCTGTGACTACTGAACCGGTTTGGGAAGCCTTTGTCTATTTTCCCTGTGGGTTGTTGTGGCCACGCAGTACTGGACTATGTGAGGCTTGTTGGCCTATGAGAAACTCCTCCAAGTGAGAGAGTGCACAGAAGAAGGAGAGAGCTCCTGGAAGGAACCCTGTAGCTGCTACAGAACCCGGAGACTTCTGGTCCGGTCTGTTCCTGTAACCCAAGGTAAGGGAGACTGGCAGCTGAAGGACTGTCCAGGTGACAGAGAAGGTGCACTCTCTTGGGATGGAATAGGCATGTGGGGAATGAGGGTCTGTGGGCAGTAAGCGTGGGAGATTCCTAGGAGAGAATTCCTTCCTGGTGGTTGTGTGTGGCTGAATTCCCTGTAACCTCAGCCTGTGTCTGGATTCCTTTCCCTGGGGTGGAGCTCAGTCCCAGCTCAGGGGTGACCCACTGTTGAGTTGAGGAGCAGTGCGGTCTACGACTGGGAGGTTCGTGGAAGGCCTGCATTTGGTTGGTGGATTCCACCATTGATAAAGATAAGTATCTGAATTATTCTTTGATCATGTGTTGCATGACTGAGTTGTTTATGTATCATGTTTTCTGCTGTGTATATGAATTAATATGATAAGGCTAAATGCTTATTGAATATAGCAGTAATTCATATGTTTTACTCTGAGTTAAATGTATTATTTTGCTTGAATGCATGTGGTTATATAATTTCAGTATGAGTTATGTAAAATTCCATGTATAGAATGGTAACTGAGAGGTTTGAAAACCTCGGTAGTGAAAAGGGTACACTACATTATCCTTCCTGAGATTTTCCACGGCTCTGCATCTTTTAGAAAAACACTTGCATGCACTCCTTGTGGTAGATTTTTCAAACACTTTCAAGTGCTTGAATCCCTTCGACCCTACGCACTCCTGCAGCAACATTCTTCCCGTACTTTGCTCAGATTCGCAACTCTGAGACTTTCCTCGGCCTGCGCACTCCTTGCAGGGCTCTTGTACCCCAAATGCACTTCTGGGTAAATGAGAACAAAAGTCACCCTATCTGAACCCTTTGTCAACGCACTCCTTGCAGACAACTTCAACTGCACTCCTTGCAGGAACTCTTGCTCAGATAGAGAAATAATTGAAACTCATTCCTACTTCCTCTCAGACTTCAAATTCAAAACATGAAATCATATACACGGCATAACAGGAAGTAAACATTCATGAGCATAACTTTCAACACACATACACAGAGAACAAACATGACACCATGAATTTGAATCAAAGCTCTTTCTATTAATTCAAATATCTGTACATGGGTGGTTTTACACAGCTCTCTACTCCCTTCTATTCTCTTCACAATCTTCATACTAATGTTACAATACACAAGGAGGGTGTCTATATCCCGTTTCCCTCTTGTGCTCTC
This sequence comes from Picea engelmannii, assembly GCA_009831015.1. Lineage (NCBI taxonomy): Eukaryota > Viridiplantae > Streptophyta > Pinopsida > Pinales > Pinaceae > Picea > Picea engelmannii. The sequence continues at coordinate 394,319 of ML779374.1, forward strand.
AAGCTGTCTAATCTAGAATTAAATTCTATCTACCTGTATTTACTATCATAAATACCTCTGTCTACTAAGGACGAGAGTGGATCGCTCAAGGTCCTTTTACAATATACAAACGTGCCTCCACTTGGCAACTTCATTAATGTTACAAAGGTTTTCAAAATTTGTGTTGGGTGATTTTCCAACTATCTTTTGCCTTCGTGCTGACTCGCTTGAGATGCTCCTGCATCACATGGCATGAAAAGGCAAGGCAAGGCATGGCATGGCATGACATAACAAGGAAAGGAAATCCAAGGAAATAAAGGCAAGGAAAGGCTAGGAAAGCGTAAGGGATAATGGAAGAAGTGTCCTCAGACACACACTTTTATTAAATAGGAAAAGAAATTACATATGAGAATTTGCAAGAGTTTACATCTGAACAACTCAATACTCTTGCAATGAGCTATATATAAGCTAAATGTCCTAACAAACTCTAGTTATGGATCACTTATTAAATAAACAAGTGTCCATTTACAATAAATGTTATCTTAACAATCTTCTAACTATACTCCTAATTTAGAGCCTAAGATACGACACCTTTCTAGAGTCATATCTTTTACAACAATATTCTATTTCTAAGTGTCTCCATTTATTAATCAAATGTTCTAGATTATTAATTTAATATCCTAAATTAATAATCATTTTATTCTAACTTATTAAACTATGATATTTGTATTTTGGATTATCTAACATTCCCCCCTATGATCCAAAGATACATTACAACATATGCCAAGTTCATCCCTGAACTTAGTAAATTTAATTCTTCCAAGAGGTTTCGTGAAAATGTCGGAGATCTAATCTTCTGAAGGACAATAAATTGGCTTGATGACATCCTTTGCAATGAGTGATCTGATATGATGATACTTGGTGTCCACGTGCTTTGTCTTTGAATGAAAAACTAGATTCTTGGCAAGCTTAATGGCTGACTGGTTGTCGATGAATAATGATGTAGCTTCTGCTTGAGAAAATCCCAAGTCCTGTAAAATTCTACGTAACCAAACAATTTCACATGCTGCTTCCCATGCTGAGATGTATTCTGCTTCTGCTGTATAAGTGGCAACTGTAGCTTGTTTATTACAATTCCAAGACACTGTTGTTGAACCCATGTTCATTAAATAACCTGATGTTGATGCTCGATCATCAATACTTCCAGCAAAGTTGGCATCTAAAAATCCACCAAGTACAAAATGTTTAGTCTTTTTGTAAAGAAGACCAAAATCTTTTGTTCCTTAGATATACCAAAGAACTCTTTTGGTTGCATTCTAGTGGTTGTCACGTGGTTGCTACATAAAGAGGGAAAGAATATTGACTGCATAAGATAGATCTGGTCGAGTGTTTGTCAAATAAATCAAGCTACCAATCAATTGTCTATAAATAGTGTTGTCTACCATTCCCCCCCCTTCAAATTTTGAAAGTTTCAAGTGTTGTTCCATAGGGGTAAGAGATGGTTTGCAATCCTGCATTCCAAATCGCTGAAGAATTTCTGCTGCATACTTACTCTGAGAAATGAAAATATGATGTGGTTGTTGAAATACTTCAATTCCAAGATAGTAATGAAGTAGTCCCAAATTTGTCATCTTAAAACCTGCATGTAACTCGTTTTTCACCTGTGCAGTGTGATCATCATTGTTTCCCGTAATGATCAAATCATCTACATACATAACAAGAATCACCAGATATGGACCCTGTTGACAGATATACAAAGTATCATCAGATTCACTTCATTGAAAACCAACTTTCCTAAGGTATTCATCCATTTTGTTATACCAAGATCAGGGAGCTTTCTTTAACCCATATAAAGCCTTAATTGATTTGCAAACTTTATGTTCCTGCCCATCAATTTCAAAACCTGGTGGTTGTTGCATATATACATCTTCATGTAAGTCTCCATTGAGAAAAGCACTTTTTACATCTATTTGATGAACTTTCCAACCTTTCTGAGCGGCCAATGCAAGTGTTAATCGAATGGTATTCCATTTAGCTGTAGGAGAAAAAGTTTCCTCATAATCAATGACTTCCTGCTGTGCAAAACCTTTAGCCACAAGTCGTGCTTTATACTTGTCAATTTCTCCATGTTGGTTGTATTTTATTCTGTAAACCCATTTGCATCTGATGGGCTTAACACTTGTAGGACAATCAACAAGTTTCCAAGTGTTGTTATCAATTACTGCTTGATACTCTTTAACCATAGCATGTTTTCATTCTTTATGTTTTACTGCTTCTTTGTATGTGGAAGGTTCAGTAAAATCATTTGCTACCAAGGAAAAATTTCCTTCACTGTTGTGTGATCCCCTTGTTCATGTTTTATTCTGCTCATCAGGCCTTACATCTTTCAAAAGTTGAACTGCCCATTTTGGTAGTTGATGTTCACTTGTTTGAGGATCTGAATTTCCATTATTGTAAATTGGATTAATGTAAACTGATGTTCGTCAATCAGTTGAAGATTCTGGAGGTGGAGAATCATTTTTAGATGAACTGCTGCTGCTAGGAGAGTTGAATGAATTGCTGGAAGACCCATATGGTGTTGTTGAGGTAAATGGACTGGATGTATCATCTTCAGATGAAGGAAAATCAAGTTCATACCAATTATATGAATTTGGTTGACTTTGCATTTTTCCTTTTCTTTGATTTCCTTTAGTTTCTAACTTTTGAAGAAGACTTTCTATTTCTTCAACACTCTTGCTTTCAGTTTCATCAAAAACTACATCCCTACTCATAATAAATTTGCCATTGGACAAAAGTCGATACCCTTTCTTCTCATCAGAATACCCAATCATTGTGCATTTCAAGCTTCTTGAGTCAAGCTTAGTTTTCTTTTCTTTCGGAACTAAGGCATAACATACTGATCCAAAAAATCTAACATGTTTAACTCGAGGCTTGAAACCAAACCATGCTTCATAAGGTGTGATTCCGTCCAAAGAAGCAGTTGGAGATATGTTCCTTAAGTAGATAGCTCTATGGATTGCTTCTACCCAATATGTAGAGATTAACTTTTTAAAGCTTAACGTGGATCTTGCCATTCCTAACAAGGTGCGATTCATTCTTTTTGCGACTCCATTTTGCTGAGGAGTGTAGAAATTTGTAAGATCTCTTTTTATCCCATTGTATATGCAATAAGTTTTGAATTCATTAGAAGTGAATCCCCCTCCATTATCTGTCCTGAGAGTTCCTATATTTTCTTTAATTTCGTTTTCAACAAGTTGACAAAAAATCTTAAACTTTTCAAATACTTCTAACTTTTGCTTCAAGAAGTAAACCCAAGTCATTCTACTGAAATCATCAATAAAGAGTAAAAAAATATTTGCAACCACCGAAAGAATTATGTAATGGTCCACAAACATCACTGTGGACTAGTTTCAACTGCCTATTTGCATGCCATGAACTTGTTGGAAAACTCTCTCAACTTTGTTTTCCATAAATGCATGCTTCACATTTTGAATTTTTTCTTTTTGAAAGTTGGAAGTATCTTAACCATCCCTTGTTTTTTCAATTGAGAGAGACTTTCAAAATTGAGATGTCCATATCTCACATGCCACAATCTTATAGGAGAAATACATGTACTTACTGCTCCTGCAAAGTCTAAATGCCTTGGAATAACTGTCCCTTTCATCGTTAACAGTTTTCCATCTTCATAACTTGTCATCATTGTTTTCATATTCTGTTTGAGTGAATTAATATTAACTAAGCCATCTTCCATAATCACCTGATGTCCTGCTTGTCAAATTGTGACTAAAGACAAAAAATTCTTTTTAAAGGTTGGTACATACCATACATTTGAAATCATTATTTCTCCAATATCAGGTAAATAAACTTTAACTACACCTTTTCCATAAGGAGTATGTTTGGTATTATCTGCAAGAAAGACGAAATTAAGATGGCATTCTTGAATATCCCAAAAGAAGTCACATCTGAAAGTCATGTGTTGAGATGCTCCTGAATCTAAAATCCAAGCATATTCATAATCACTTTGAAAATCGGTTGAAATTTGTAATGCTGAAGATGAGGTAAAGACATATTATGAATCACCATCATTTCGATCACTTGCAAACTGTGCTGTGTTTTGATGAAACTTGGAAATTTTATCAATGGAAGTTCGACAATCTTCTGCATAATGACCAACTTTGTTACATCTTCTACAAAAAAATTGACTTAAATCTCTTCCTCTACCTAAATTATGTTCTCTACCTTTGTTTTGACCTCTGTTTGGAGTTTGTCCTCTGCCTTGACTGTTGCCTTGAAAATAACCTCTGCTTGGACTGTTTCTTCTTCCTTGAAAATACCCTCTGCCTTGACTGTTTCCTCTTCCTTGAAAATACCCTCTGCCTTGAAAATTTTTTTTTCTACTTTGGCTTCGACCACGACCTTGTACAAAATTTCGTCTTCCTTTGCTTCTAGAACTGTCACTTGAAGATTTACTTGTGCTGGCTTCTGTGAAAAAAACATCTTCGCCAACTTGTTTTTTCTTTCCAAAAGTTTTGTTGTGTTGAGATAACATTTCACTTAGTTCATCAAACATAAGATTATCTAACTTTCCAGTTACTTGTAAAGTTTCCAAAAAATGTGTATAGGAAGAAGGCAATCCAACAATTAAAATTGTGGTCATGAAACTATCATCTACTGCTTGAAAACCAACATTTAGCATTTCCTGCTTAATGTTCTTAAGTCTAGAAATATATTCATGTACATCACCTCCTTCAATCAATTTCTATTGAAGCAATTTAATTGAAGATCAACTTTCTTTGATTCACGCTGAGTATCAAATAAATCCTTAAAAGCTTTCAAAGCAGACCATGCATCAATAGTATTTTCAATGTGAACATACATTTCATCATTAACTGAAGATTTAATGAGAGCTAATGCTTTGGCATTTTTAACTTCCCATTTTTCTAATGTAGCTGCATCTATAGGATTAGTTGGCTTAGTATCTTCATTACATATATCACGCCAAAGTTCATTGTAAATGAGAGTACTTTCAATGAGATGTTTCCATGTCTTGTATGATTTTGTGCCTTCAAGTTTATCGGAGTCAGAGAACAAATTAATTAACTTTGACATTGTAGCATTGAATATTCACACCAAAAAAGAATCAAGCAAAGGATATCAATATGAGAAACACATCAGACGCATCACACAAAAAACGATCTATCGGGGCTTGGCCTTGACCCTTGTATAGTCATTGAAACAAGGGGAAAATGACTGAGCTTGGCACTTTGCTCTAGTCAAATTCTAAGTAACTTTCAAAATTTTACTTCTTAAAATGCTCTTGCA
>ML779374.1:399714-418173 GCA_009831015.1 Picea engelmannii
CCCCCCAAAAATATTCAAAGTGGAATTGATTAATATATATCCATTGAGCGTTGCCTATAAACTGGTGCCTGCAAAATATTTTGATTAATATATATCCAATGAATTTTGTTGGGATGGTTGGGGCAACAGGAAGAGCTCAAGCCGATTACGATTACCTCATTAAGTTGTTATTGATAGGGGACAGTGGTGTTGGAAAGCGTTGTCTCCTCTTACGTTTCACTGATGACTCTTTCACCACAGGTTTCATCACCACCATAGGAATTGACTTTAAGATTAGGATATTTGAGCTTGATGGGAAGCGTATTAAATTATAGATTTGGTACACTACTGGCCAAGAGCATTTTCAGACAATTACAACAACATACTATCGAAATGCTATGGATATTCTTATAGTGTATGATGTCACAGATGAATCATCGTTTAACAACATTCGGAACTGGATAAAGAATATTTGAGCAACATACCTCTAATAATGTGAACAATATTGAGATCTTTAACTTAGAATAACAATCATATCCTCCTCTTCATAATAATTCAAACGCACAGGTCACTCTAGTCCATCGCAGGCACTCCAGGAGAAAACAAGATTTCTCAATGAAGCATGGGAAGGTTAATAGTGTGCATCTGCCCCTTCATGGTGTAGCTGTCAGGTCAAATCCATGCTCATCGCACCATTGTACAGGAATCACACCACCGAGGTCGAGACTTCAAGCCTCTCTCACTCCACCAATGTATAGGAATGACAAACGCGTCTCTAGCCATTCGACTATCGCCAATATGCTTTGAAAAATGATTATTAATTCGCCAACTCAGGATCTCAAACGTTATCTCTCTGACTGGACTTTGGAAGTCTGCACTTTGGATGTCTGTAACATTTCAAATTTCTGATGGGCCTGTAGCAAAGTGCGATTAGAAATGTGTTGGGCACTGGGCATCAAAAAATTTTGTGTTTTACCATTTTGTGGGCATCAAAATTTTTCGTGATTTACCATTTCGTGGGCATCAAAAAATTTCGTGAGAATACAGATCCATTCTTGTTGGCAATGACAATGGCATAAATCGCTTCAAGCATCACAATACAGAGAACACAACCACTGATAAAAAAATTATATATTTCAAATTCACATTACACCTCTGAAAAGTGCGTGGAGGTTTGAAATCAGGATAAGCCTAAAGAATTATATTGTTGTATGTGAGCCTGAGTTTCACCTACTCAGACACAACGAATTGACAATGAAAAAAATTGTAAACAAAAAATTTATTTTCCTCTTTAAAAAAAATAAATTAACTGGCCAATTTACTGACGGAATGCATCCACGTTTTTCCTTTGACTGTAGTGTTGGGAACTCTTCCTCTGATCAACTAATCTCCTCTTCAGTTCAACTACATTACTAGAGCTCTAATACCACAATAATGGCAGAAGTGTCCTCAGACACGCACTTTTATTAAATAGGAAAAGAAATTACATATGAGAATTTACAAGAGTTTACATCCGAACAAATCAACACTCTTGCAATGAGCTCTATATAAGCTAAATGTCCTAACAAACTCTAGTTATGGATCACTTATTAAGTAAACAAGTGTCCATTTACAATAAATGTTATCTTAACAATCTTCTAAATATACTCCTAATTTAGAGCCTAAGATACGACACCTTTCTAGAGTCATATCTTTTACAACAATATTCTATTTCTAAGTGTCTCCATTTATTAATCAAATGTTGTAGATTATTAATTTAATATCCTAAATTAATAATCATTTTATTCTAACTTATTAAACTATGATATTTGTATTTTGGATTATCTAACAAGGGAAAGAAAGTAAAGCAAGGAAAGGAAAGGCAAGGCAAGAAAGGAAAGGAAAGGGAAGAAAGGCAAGGAAATGGATGGGAAGGCTAAACATAGTTACCTAACAACAAAAGATAACCACAACTTACAAGAATACCAATCATTCATTACTCTAAAATATTTGTTCAATTATTTCTTTTATATACCTATGGTCATTCAAGTAGACCATTGGGATCAATTCTAATACTGATGGTCTCCATTAACTTCTCGTGATCAGTGTAAGGAAAAAAGTATTGTACCTTTAATGAGTTCTTAATTGACATTATTTGTAGTTGGAGGTTTGTACCAACAACCAAGTTCGTAAAGTGGTAAATTATTTCTCATAGAATTATGTCTGTGTAATTTCAAGAAATTGTTTAATATGGGGTTCATGGTCCCTAGATCCCCTTATCAATTTTAGTACATCTTTTTGGTTGGAAGAAGGCCTAGTGTTCTCATGCCAAAAATCTTGTACTAGTCCCTTAATTACTCTAATTAACTTCATGTCAGAATGAGGTAGCCTACCAGTGAAGGCCCACAAATATGTTGGGTCACCTATGTCGAGACTATCTCATTTATGAGAATACTTTCTAAGGTTTTTGATATTGCATTTCATGATATGAGAAGTTTGTTGGAGCAAACAATGTTTTCTTGTGATCTTGCTAGCAATTGATTGTGACAAGACATGTCGGGTTGCATTATGGTCTTTAGAACAAGATTTCTTACCAATTATTTGAAAATCATCCACAAGGTTTCTAACAATATGATGACTTGTTTCTAAACCTTTGACTGATTTAATGCCTAAAATTCTCCTAACAGTAATCAAACTTCTAGATTTTAACAAAGCAAAAAATAATTGACATTTAGCAGCATCGAATTTTGTTTCAAAATATTCTTTAATGATTTTATAAGAATGAAAACGTATAGTACATTTAGGTAACTTACCCTCAAGTGATGCTAGACCACTTTCATCCACTTAAATTCATTTAGTAATTATTCACCACACACTGCTCAATCTAGGTAAGGACGATGAATCCCTATTTTGGCACACTTGACCTCCCTACTGTGGAATTAACCACGTTACGATTCTTTCCCTTTCAATCACTAGTGGCTCAATTCTGGGAGGAGAGTGGACATGCCCATAACTATTCTCTGGAATGTCTAACTGTCCAACAAGAGGTTTCACGACAAGAACTTCTTCACCATAATTTTGTGCACCAGTTGCCTCTCTAATTCCATCCATTATATAATCATCTCCAATCAAATCCTCCATCATCTGGTCACCCACAACAACTTATCTTGATGAGATATTGATTGGATTGGACTATACTAAACGCCTATGATTTGCTTGTGTTGATAGAGGAGAAACAACAATGGCATCTATTCTTCTAGAAATTGGATTGCCCTCTTCTGAAAGCCTACGCTTTGACATACATAACCTTTTTCTTTTCTCTTTATTTGTCTACCTTTTCAATGGGTTTCTCTTTCCTCGAGGACTTTCTTCCTCTATTTTGTAGGTTCCCCATGTTTAAAAAGAAAAACATGGATTCCAAGCACCCCACCACAAATTTGTCTTGGTATTACACAAGAAGGCACAACTAACAATTCCAAGTCCAAGTGGAAACATTTGTCATGGTATTACAAAAGAAGACACAACTAACAATTCCAATTCCAATTGGAAAAATTTGTCTTGGTATTACACAACAAGACACAACTAACAATTCCAATTCCAATTGGATAAATGTGTCTTGGTATTACACAAGAAGACACAACTAACCAATTCCAATTGGACAAATTTGTCTTGGTATTACACAAGAAGACACAACTAACAATTCTAATTGGACAATTTTTTCTTGGTATTACACAAGAAGACACAACTAACAATTCCAATTGGACAAATTTGTCTTGCTATTTCACAAGAAGACACAACCAACAATTCCAATTCCACTTGGACAAATTTGTATTCCAATTCTTCCCACAATTGTTGCAATATTCCATATATAATATAATATGCGGAACATAAATATTTAGCAAGCAATGGAAAAACAACAATGATATATCTAGAACCATATCAAATTAATACTAGAATAACACCAGAAAGATCACCTTTATTAATGATAGCAATGTTCACTTGCCTCTTCGAGGGGGAAACCTCTAGCAGAGCATATCTATATTACAATAATCTCCAAGACAAAATATCCAATACCTCCTACTCTTATTTATAGTAATTCTACCTTCTAAGGAAACTTCTAGAGGAAGATATCTATAGAAGTGGAAGGTTCTATTAGGTCTTCTTACATTGACTTATTATCCTTTATTTAATAGGCCCTATTAACTAATTTTGGCCTTTATTACATAGAAAACATATGCTACTAACTAATGACCCATGAAGAGTGGTTAGGATCAAATCCTAACATTCCCTCCCCCTTCAAAAACACTCTTGTCCTCAAGGCTGAAGGTGCAGAAACTGTTAGAGTATGGCTATTGGTTCCCAAGTCACATCCTCTTGTGACGTGTCCTTCCATTGGATTAATACTTCCTTGATAGTCTGACCATGCAATTGGAATTCACATTTATTGAGGATGACTTCTTGTTGGAGCCAAAGGGAGCCTTATTCATCTAGTTCTGGAAGGATGGTTTGGACCTTGCAATTTTGTCCCACCACTTTCTTCAAACATGAAACATGGAACACCAAATGGATTCTAGAAGTAGATGGAAGGGCCGATTTGTAGGCCACTGAACTAATACGCTTGAGGATCTGGTAGGGCCCATAAAACTTTGGTTTCAACTTGTGATGTGGATCTGCCTGTTGCTTCATGTGACTTTGGGTCATGTTGAGGTTATCCTTCAAAGTTGCAAGAGTGGTTGTTCGAGCTTGCAACATTGTATCAATAGATTGGACCTTTGATGTGCCTAGAAGATAAGTGGTCACTGTAGGTGGGCATTGGACATACACTACTTCATATGGGGTCATTTTAGTGGTTGTATGATAGGAAGTGGTGTACCACCATTCTGCCAAAGGGAGCCATTGTACCCACTGGTGTTGTTTATCCAAAGCAAAAAAACCAAGGAAGTCTCCAAACATTTATTGGCCACTTCTATTTGGCCATCCGGCTGGGGATGATAGGATGTGCTCATGTTCAGTTGGGTTCCCTACAATTTAAAGAGCTGCTGCCAAAATGTGTTGGTGAAAGTTGGGTCACAATCAAATACAATAAAAGTGGGCATGCCGTGTAATTTGAAAATATGATCAAGGAATACTTGTGCTACAAGTTTCGGTGTGAAAGGGTGGGGTAAGGCACAAAAATGAGAATACTTGGAGAGGAAATCAACTACTACCATGATGAGGGACTTGTTCCTAGATTTAGGGAGGTCCACTATAATGTCCATGGAGATGTTTGTCCACATAGAAGTTGGAATGGGTAGGGGTTGTAGGCCTCCTGGAGACTTGACAGTTTCACCCTTATTACACTGGCATACCTCACATTCGGTGACAAAGTGAAGGATATCCTTATTCATTTCTGCCCAATAATAATAATAATAATAATAATAATAGTAATAATAATAAAGATGAGCACAAGCATAGGTCTTTTGGAATCCCAAGTGACCCGCAATAGCTGAGGAGTGTAACTCATTTAAGAGCCTCTTCTTGAGTGATGAATATGGCGATAGAACCAAGATATCTTTATATATAAGAATATTCTCTTTCCAAGTGTATCCAATGGGGGAATTAGGGTGCTCCTGAATGAGCTCAATTACCCTAGTGATAGTCGGGTGTGAGAGCCACTCGTGGTGTACTTCCTCAATCCAATCAGGGACCAATAAGGGTTAAGAAAAGAGGGAACCATCCTCCTCATGTTGTCGTGCTAATGCATCTACTACTATATTGTCTTTTCCCTTATATATATGATTTCATAATCATAACCCAACATTTTAGTCAACCACTTGTTTTGTTTTGGGGAGGATAACCGCTGCTCCAAAAAATATTTCAGACTAAGGTGATATGTTTTTATATGAAAATGGCGTCCCAAAATATATGGCCACCAGGGGTGCACCGCATGGAGAATGGCCATCATTTATTTTTCATGCATGGATCTAACCAAATTGTCATCACTCAATGCTTGGCTAGTAAAAACCAAAGGTCGACCATCTTGTGTGAGTACGGCTCCTATACCAGTGCTAGAAGCATTTAATTCCACCACAAAGGTTTTGCTAAAGTTAGGTGTTGTTAGGACAATAGTAGTGCACATGGTTCTCTTTAACTCTATGAAGGCTTGCTCTGCAACATGATTCCAATGAAATGCATTCTTCTTAAGAAGGTCGCTCAAGGGCTTAGCAATTTTTCCGTAATGGTGGACAAATTTCCTGTAATATCCTATGATACCTAGAAAACCCCTTATGCACTTTAGGGTTTTGGGTCATGGCCACTCCTGCATAGCTTGTATATTTTTGGGATGTACTTTTACCCCTTCGTGACTCACAATGTGTCCCAAGTATCCTACTTCCCTAGCTCGAAAGGAACATTTGGTCTTTTTGATAGACAGTTGGTGGTCCTTCAGCGGGTGAAGGACCTTGTCCACACGAAGAAGGTGACTATCCCAAGTGCAGTTGTAAATGAGGATGTCATCATAGAAAACCATGACAAACTTCTGAACGTAAGGTTTCAATAATTTATTCATGAGACTTTGGAAGGGGGATGGAGCATTGCAAAGTCCAAAAGACATGACCAAGAATTCATAATGTTCTTCATGAGTTTTGAAAGTAGTCTTCGTAATATCTTCCTCCTTCGTCATGATCTAGTGATAGCCTGTGCAGAGGTCCAATTTAGTGAATACACAACCACCTTGGAGTTCATCCACCAGATCATCAATGACTGAAATGGGAAACTTATCTTTGATGGTTAACTTATTTAGGGAACGAAAAATCAGGGCACATGTACCAAGTACCTTCTTTCTTTAAGAACATCACTGTTGGGGAAGATACAGGATGGTACTCGGGCAAAGTACCCCCGCCTCGAGTAATTATTGTACCATCTTTTTTGTTTAATTTTTTTGGGCAAATGGATATCTGTAGGGGTGTAAATTGGGGGGTTGACTTCCTGGGAGGAGAGGGATGTTATGATCATACTCACCCCTGGAGGGAGGTAAGGTAGTAGGGACCTCTAAGACCTTGGGGTACTTGTCCAAAATGAGTTGCAGGCTAGGAGGGACTACCTGTGAGGCATGTTCAGTGACCTGGATGGCATTAAATTGAGAAATCACGCCATGGTGTCCTTTCTTCGACAATTTTTCCATATGGTGAGAGCTGATGATTTCAGGGGAGCCCGCTTGGATACCTCTAAGTGTATAGGTTTGAGCCTCTTGGTGGAAGATCATACACAATTCTTGATAATCCATCGTGATTGGTCCCAAAGTGCGAAGCCCTTACACGCCCAATACAATATCAAAACAACCCGTGGAAGTAGAGAACATGTGGGTTTTCATATGATAATCACCCATTTGGAGTTTGACATTCTCATAGCGGCCACCACACTTCATAGTACCCCCATTAGAAATGAGAAATTGAAAATCAGAAATGAGGCGAACAAAGCAATGGAGCTCATCTTCAAGCCTATGGTGAATAAAATTATGGGTGCTACCACTATCAATCAATACCACAATCGGATTATGTTTGATGTATCCCTTGATCTTCAATGTCTGCGGGGCCGAAATAACTGAGAGTGCATGAAGCAATATGACTGGTTCCGCTGATTCCACAGGGTTTACAACCGGATCTTTTGCATGATCACTTGGTTGGGCCACCTCTGGGTCTGAAGCTTCATCTAATGGGATGTCTTCATAGGGAGAGGAAACTATTGCATCAATATGGAAGAACTTTTATTCTTGACATGTATGCCATGGTGCATACTTTTCATCACAATAGTAGCAAAGTCCTTTCTTGCGAAGTTCTGCCATTTCGACGAGAGAGACCTTTTGGTCCTTCAAGATTTCTGTCAGAGCGGCCGTAGCCCCTGGACGAGGATGATTGATAAGTGGATCCTTTAGGGTTGGCACCTAAAGGATGGTCTCTTCTTCCCATGCTAATTGGAATGCATGTAGCCAGGTAATAGTGTAACACCCTGTTTCCCCCAGTCTGTAAAAATAACTATGTTGACCAAGAACCATGGCAAACTCAAAGATGTGAATGTTTGATTTGATGAACCTTTGCATAAAAGGTCAATGAATGTAAATTATATTATGAATATGTGTTGCATGACTGCTGGGAAGGGGATATGCTAAAAGAGACCACGATGGCTAATAAGAGGTGGTGGAAGGGACCTGGAATGGTTGCATTAACTTCCACCGAGCCAGTACCGTACTGGTTTTTACTTGCTCAAAGACCAAAGCAACCCTCTGACCTAGAATGGATTTCCCGTCAAATTGGTAGGTGGGGAGGCTCCTCAAGAGTTAATGAGGGTATGGGGGTGAACCGCCCATTAGTAATAGCCCTCAAACCCGACCACGTACGACGAAATTTGTGCCACACGCAACCCTTGCAGACAATTTGGCAAGAGAGGAAATGTGTGTGTGGGGGGNAGCACGTGCGACGGGGATCGTGGAAGAGAACTAAAGAAAACTCTGGAAAAACAGGGAGTTATGAATATCAGGATAAGGAGAGTAACCTTCATCCTAGATTATTTTCCTGTATCAGGAGAAGGAGAGTAACCTTCGTCCTTGATTTCTGTTGAGTTGGAAGTAGGAGACTGAACCTCAAAGCATCGTGGTCTAGCTCGGGGGTGGCTAGTGGTAAATCCAGTTGGAGTCACTGAGCCTACGGTTGGGTGGAAACGAACACCCCTCTCAACAGTTGCATCATGCCGATGGATCTGATAAGTGTTTTATGCCTTCTATTTCTAATTGATCATGAATACATGCTTATGTTTATATGCCCATAATAATTTCTGTGTGGAATGATTGCTTGGTGTTTTAAACTGGAAATTATGGATGCATGTGGATGCTTATATGTCATCGTTGGTTTCTGTACAAATGGTTAAGTTTGGGGCATGAGTTCGATCCACCGAGAATCGTCTTGTTTGCTTGATTCTTGTAATATTCTGGAAGGCCCCTCGAGAGTACTCCTCCTCGGGAATTACCCCATAAACCTTGGAACCGCACCGAACCCTTACCTGGAGACTCGACTAAGATCATGGACGATTGCCCAAGAACCATTTGAAGGTTCATGCGATCCGAGTCTGGAAACCTTATGCAAGAAAGGGTAGCTCTCTAAGGTCTCGGAGTCATGGGAGTTTGAAGCCCCGAGAAGTTGGATTTCGTGATTCAAGCTCAGAAGGGATAGCAAGTCCAATTATATAAAGAGAGAATACCCTATCATTTGGTAGACGAACGGTCAAAATCCTATCAAAATACCCCATATCTATCAAAACCGATGGATCTAGAGAAGGAGTGCAGGCGTTAACACCTCAACCCTTTTAGCCTTTGCAAGTAGCGATGGGACCCAGGACCATAGATCCAAGGATATGACGGAACTCTATTGACCATTGATCTTAGCCTTTGCATAGGCAGGGGAGCATCATTTCACTAACTCGCGACTTGGGGTGGTCAAGGGTAGGACTACACAAACTTACGACTCGCGAGATAGCGACGTGATCATGGTCGTTGGATCTAGGCCACGGGAGAACCGTGGGATCAGAACTTTCGTGGTTATCGCCTATCGGGGGTTCAAAAATTGAGACATTTTCTTTTCGACTGTAGAAGTTGCGAAGTGTCTAGCACCGAGGGCTCATGTGAACACGTGGAATACCCGTTAGGTGGGGACCATGTGGTTGACAGGTGGCGTAACAACAAGCGCCCAAAGAAAGGTGGGAGCGGGTGACAGGTGATGGACACATGTCACCTGGGAAAGAGTCAACCCATTGTTGACTTATCGTATCTCGGGGATTCACGAAGGAGGATCACGAGGGCTCAACACTCCAAATCATGAAGTCACGAGATGCGAGTAGCGCTAGTATTTAGCCTAGGAAGCGGGTGACCGGTGGTGGACACTTGTCACCTGGGAAAGAGTCAACCCACTATTGACTTATCGTGGCTCAGGGTTTCACAGGATGAAGAAGTTGCACATTGATCGCTAAGGCCGTGAAACGCCGAGAGCCAAGGTCTCGAGCGACGGGTGGTGGTGACATAGCTCGTGAGAAGAGTATAGTGAAGGAGACAAGTGGCGTGTGCACGTCACTTTGGCAGAGTCCATGTAACATTGACCTCTCGCATCTCGGGATTTCACAAAGGAGGAGCACGAGGGCTCAACACCTCAACTAGCGAATTTTTGAGTGGTACTAGTGTTTGTCCTAGCCTATGATTACATGTAGCAAACACTAGTGAGGAGGGAGCCATACCCATTTCATATCTTGGGTATCGGTGTTTGGAGAAAGGGGAGTCGAGAGTCTTGACTCCCAACTCGTGAGTTGCGAAAGGTGCTTGCGCTAAGGCTAGGTTGTGGTCATTTGGAGGAGGATAAGGGAAGCGAGGGTCTGCGCTAGGCCCCATAGAAGTCTCGGGGATTCTGTCCCTCGAAGAAAAAGATGAAAAATCTAGGTTTTCGTAGTGGGATTGTGACAAATTGGTATCAAAGCATGGTTACAACACTTGGCCTACTTGGGCTCATGAACGAGTTGCGCAGAAACTCCATTTGAAGTACTCTTAAAAGGAGTAACCCTCTATCTTAACCCCCTTTATCAAAATTCAAAGTTAAGAATGAAAATTCCTATTGTGTGTATGCATTTGAAAAATATGAATTATGCGCTGGTTATATATGAATATAATATTGACTAACAACAAGTGTTTTTCTTGCACAACAAGCGGACGATCAACCGTGGGAAAACTGCAAACGCATAGAATGGTGATGCACCACGAAGTGGGGGATGGCTCCCACAATAGAGACGAAGAGTCTGACGAAAGGAGGGCGGCAGAGACCCCTCAAGATCTATCTGAGACTGTGAGAAGCCTCATGGTCGAACTATAGAGCTGCAAGGATGACAACGAGAGGTTGATAAAAGAGCAAGAGAAAAAAACAGAAATTAATGCAGTCTTGCTGTAGAGTTTATCCGACATACAAAGACAATTGCAGCATGGACCTGACACCAGTCACACGAACTGACGACAGACAAAGAAAAGTCGAAGTCCACCTGAGATACATAAATGTGGTCTTTTAAGTGGCCACACTGGGAATAACACCTCGAGAAAGGTCCACCCTAGAGATAAGGGACAAGCGTCGGGCGATTCCTCCGAAAAGGAAACTGGCGACTCAGAGGGATCTTCTAGTAGCAGAACTAGTTCTTATTCTCGAAGAAAACGGAAGAAGTGAAAGCATTCCAAAAGTGATAATCTCAAAGAATTCAAGAAGGCCAAACCACCCTCTTTCGACGATGAAATAAAGAAGGGGGAGGAAGTGGAGGCCTGGCTGCTTAGACTAAAGAAGTATTTCAGAGTCCATGACTTCTCAGAAAACTTGAAGGCCCGAGTAGCCACTTTCAACTTGAATGGAAAGGCTTCCATTTGGTGGGAAGAGATTAAGAATGTAAAAGGGATTCACGAAGAGGACCTATCTTGGGAATGGTTTGAGAAATACTTCAGAAAGAAGTATCTGTCGAAAAAGTATTTCGACGAAAAGACTAAAGAATTCTATGAACTCAAGCTGGGGAAACTCACCATAGAGGAATATGTTAGCAAATTCCTTGAGTTGTTGAGGTACGTACCCTATATAAAAGCAGAAAAGGCAAAGGTGCAACGATTCATCAGTGGACTACCTAAAAACTATCAGAACAAGATTGAGTTTGATGAGCCAAAGACCCTAGAAGACACTATCCGAAAGGAAATATATTGTTATGAACAGCTTGGGCATCGGACATAACCTCCCGAAAACTGGAAGTAGAAGAATAGTTCAGGATTCCAAAAAAAGGGGTTTAAATCCCCAAGATTTAAAAACTATAAAAAGGACTCAAGGATGAGCTTCCCAACCCGAAGTGTACATCAAAAAAATTTCCCCTCCTAGAGCAGAAATAAACCTTCTGGATCTACCCCAGGAAAGATTGATAACCCAAAGAGAGAACCCTTGAAATGTTGGGGTTGTGGAGAAGAACATCTACTGAGGGACTGCCTGCACCGACAACAGAACAGTCGAAGAATTTACAACATTCAAGAAGCTACCACCGTCAATGATGTGGCCAGGAGTGTGCCACAAATCTATGCATCCTTCGATAATAAACAAGCTGACCACCAAGCTTTAGTGGTGGAAATGGAAGGTATGATCACCAACCATCTAGTGTCTATTCTAATTGACCCTGGTTCAAATTTGAGTTATATAGCTCCTAAGGCTGTTGATAAGTGTAAATTACAACCACATAAACATTCCAAGCCATGGTTGGTAAAGTTAGCCACTGGCACCAAAAGAAAGGTAGCAGAGGTCATACCAGCTTGCCAATTCACTATGGGTGAATTCCCCATCCAAGCAACCCTTAACATACTACCCCTAGGATCATATGACTTGTTGATTGGTATGGACTGGCTAGCCACATGTAAAGCCAGATTGGACTGTTACCATAAAACCTTATAATGTGTAGGTGAATAAGGAAGAAGGATAACCCTTCGAGGGATCCAAAAACCTATCTCTGTGAGACGAATATCATCCCTTCAAATGAGAAAGCATTGCAGAAAGGGATGTCCACTTTATGCGATACAGGTGTTGGAATCAGTTGAAGATGACAAACCAAGCCTCGAAGACCACCCCACCCTAAGAGAATATAGAGATGTATTTCCGGAAGAGGTATCGAGTCTACCTCCGAGAAGGGACATTGACTTCTCGATAGAACTTGCACCAGGAGCGGTGCCAGTGTCTAGGACACCCTACAGGATGAGCACACCCGAGCTAGTTGAGCTTAAATTACAACTAAAAGAAATGATGAACAAAGGCTATATCTGGCCCAGTGTGTCTCCATGGGGAGCACCAGTTCTATTTGTAAAGAAGAAAGATAGCACCCTCCAACTATGCATAGATTATAGACAACTAAATAAGGTAACCATAAAGAACAAGTACCCCTTACCCAGGATTGATGACCTGTTTGATCAATTGGGAGGTGCTTCCATCTTCTCAAAGATTGACTTGAGATATGGATACCATCAAGTCCGAATCAAGGGTGAAGACATCCACAAAACTCCCTTCAGAACGAGATATGGTCACTATGAGTTTGTGGTAGTACCATTTGGATTAACCAATGCCCCTGCCACTTTTATGTGCTTGATGAACAATGTGCTCAGCAAATTCCTAGACAAATTTATACTGGTTTTTATTGACGATATATTAATTTACTCCAAGAATAGAGAGGAACATGAGGAACATCTTAGACTTGTGCTTCAAGTGCTAAGAGAACATCAACTCTATGCCAAATTTAGCAAGTGCGACTTTTTCCTGAAGCAAATACATTACTTGGTCCATATCATATCTGAAGAAGGAGTAGCAGTAGACCCTGACAAGATCAGGTCTATCATGGAATGGCCTACCCCAAAGGACATTTCAGATATCAGATCCTTTATGGGCTTAGCAGGATACTATAGGAGATTTGTAAAAGAATTCTCCAAAATTGGTTATCCAATCACTACCCTCCATAAGAAGGGAGATAAATTCACGTGGACACAAGAATGTGAAGAAAGATTTCAATCCCTAAAACATCTACTGACCCACGCACCCGTGTTGAAGATCAATGATCCCGAAGCTAACTTCCTCGTGTGCATAGATGCCTACAAGGAAGGGATCGGAGGAGTCTGTATGCAAGGAGGAAGTGTAGTCTTCTATGAATCCCAAAAATTGAATGAGCATGAAGTCAACTATGTGACCCATGATATAGAACTAGCCACCATAGTGCATGCCTTAAAAATGTGGAGGCATTAACTCTTGGGAAGGAAATTTGTACTTATGACAGACCACTGTGGATTGCGATATCTGTTTGACCAACCAAAGATCAATGCCAGACAAGCTAGGTGGATGGCCCTCCTTAGTGAGTTTGATTTTGAAATCAAACATGTTAAAGGAAAGGAAAACAAGGTGTCTGATGCCCTTAGCAGAAGTATGAAAACAATTCACTTGGCAGCGATAAGCACCTGCGAGACGAATGTCAAAGAAAGAGTTAGGAATGCACAAGAAATAGACACATTCTTCCAGACCGTGACCTCATACCTGGAGCAAGAACCCACGGGAATAAAGTATGAAGGCTTCCAGATGATAGATGGAGGTCTGCTAACTTATAGAAATAGATTGTATATTCCAGATTGTGATGACTTGAAGAGGTTCATAATGGATGAACTACATAAAAGACCATATACTAGTCATCCAGGATACCAAAAGATGATCACAACCACCAGGAAGCAATTCCATTGGCCTGGATTGAAGAAAGACATAGCTAAGTACTTAGCCAAATGCATAGAATGCCAACATGTTAAAGTAGAACACCGACACCCAGCAGAATTATTACAACCTCTACCAATCCTGGAATGGAAGTGGGAAACCATTTCCATGGACTTCATCACTAGATTACCAACATCGACCAAACAGAATGACTCCATCATGGTAGTGGTGGATAAATTGAGCAAGTCTTCCCATTTTATCCCCATCAAATCAACTTGCAAGGCAATAGATATCGCCAACATATTCATAAAGGAGATATTCAGACTACATGGTATGCCTAAAGAGATCGTGTCTGACAGAGACACGAAATTTACTTCCAACTTTTGGAAATCCTTGATGGCTGGTTTGGAGACCAAATTACTGTTTAGCACAGCCTATCATCCTCAAACCGATGGATAGACGGAAAGAGTGAACCAAATATTAGAAGACATTCTAAGTATGCATGTATTGCATCAACCCAAAAAGTGGGAAGATTACCTGCCACTAGTGGAATTCGCCTACAACAATGGCTAGCAAGAATCCCTGAAGATGAGCCCTTTCGAAGTCCTCTATGGTAGACTGTGCAACACTCTAGTCAGTTGGAGTAATCCTGTAAACATAATTACTATTGGACCTGACATGTTGAAATAAATGGAACAACAAGTGATTGAGATAAAACAAAATCTAAAGGTCGCTCAGAACAGACAGAAAAGTCACGCCAACCAAAAGAGAACTCCAAGAGAATTCAAGATGGGAGACCACGTATATCTTAGAGTTAGGCCCAGGAAGAGTTCCCTGAGGATGGGAGATTGTGCCAAGTTGGCACCTCGATATTGTGGACCCTTTGAAGTTCTAGATAGAGTGGGACCTGTAGCCTATAGGTTAGCACTTCCTCCCACAGTAAAAACACATAATGTTTTCCATGTTTCATTATTGAAGAAATATGTACACGATTCTAATCATATAATTGACTGGTCTGTGATCTAGGTGGAACTAGAGGGATAATTCCTGCGAGAACCTCAATTCATACTGGACAGAAAGGAAACCCCACTCAGGAACCGAACCATTGCACAGGTCAAGGTGCAGTGGAAACATTTTGGCCCAGATGAGGCTACGTGGGAAATGGAAGATGCCATGAAACAAGCATATCCGATTTTGTTTACTTCTATACATACATGTCATATTGATAGATAGAACATCGAGGACAATGTTCCTTTAAGGGGGAGGGAATTGTAACACCATGTTTCCCCCAGTCTGTAAAAATAACTATGTTGGCCAAGAACCATGGCAAACTCAAAGATGTGAATGTTTGATTTGACGGACCTTTGTATAAAAGGTCGATGAAGGTAAATTATATTATGAATATGTGTTGCATGACTGTTGGGAGGGGTATGTGCTAAAAGAGACCATGATGGCTAATAAGAGGTGGTGGAAGGGACCTGGAATGGTTGTGTTAACTTCCATTGAGCCAGTACCGTACTGGTTTTTACTTGCTCAAAGACCAAAGAAACCCTCTGACCTGGATTGGATTTCCCATCAGATTGGTAGGTGGCGAGGTTCCTCAAGAGTTAATAAGGGGATGGGGGTAAACTGCCCATCCTTAACAGCCCTCAGACCTGACCATGGACGGAGAAATTCACGCCACACGCAACCCTTGCAGACAATTTTGCAAGAGAGGAAATGTGGTGGGGGGGAAGAGCATGTGTGATGGGGATCGCAGAAGAGAACTAGAGAAAACCCTGGAAATGCAGGGAGTTCTGAATATCAGGAGAAGGAGAGTAACCTTCGCCCTGGATTATTTTCCTGTATCAAGAGAAGGAGAGTAACCTTCGTCCTTGATTTCTGTTGAGCTAGAAGTAGGAGACTGAACCTCAAAGCATCGTGGTCTAGCTCGGGGGTGGCTAGTGGTAAATCCAGTTGGAGTCACTGAGCCTACGGTTGGGTGGAAATGAGCACCCCTCTCAGCAGTTGCATCATGTTGGTGGATCTGATAAGTATTTTATGCCTTGTATTTCAAATTGAATATCATGAATAAATGCTTATGTTTATATGCCCATAATAATTTCTGTGTGGAATGATTGCCTGGTGTTTTAAACTGGAAATACTGGATGCATGTGTATGATTATATGTCATCGTTGGTTTCTATACAAATGGTTAAGTCTGGGGCATGAGTTCTCTCCACCGAGAATCGTCTTTTTTGCTTGATTCTCATAATATTCTGGGAAGGCCCCTCGAGAGTACTCCTCCCCGGGAATTACCCCATAAACCTTCGAACCACACCGAACCCTTGCCTGGAGACTCGACTAAGATCAGGGGCAATCGCCCAAGAACCGTCTGAAGGTTCATGCGATCTGGGTCTGGAAACCTTATGCAAGAAAGGGTAGCTCTCTAAGGTCTCGGAGTCGTGGGAGTTTGAAGCCCCGAGAAGTTGGATTTCGTGATTCAAGCTTAGAAGGGACAGCGAGTCCAATTATAGAAAGAGAGAATACCTTATCATTTGGTAGACGAACGATTGAAATCCTTTCGGAATACCCAAAATTTGTCAAGACCGATGGATCTAGAGAAGGAGCGTAGGCATTAACACTTTGGCCCTTTTAGCCTTCGCAAGTAGCGATGGGACCCAGGACCGTAGATCCAAGGATCTGACGGAGCTCTATTGACCGTCAATCTTAGCCTTTGCACAGGCAGGGAAGTAGCATTTCGTTGACTCGCGACTTGGGGTGGTCAAGGGTAGGACTGCATGAACTCACGATTCGTGGGATCACGACGTCATCATGGTCGTTGGATCTAGGCCACGGGAGAACCGTGGGATCAAAACTTTCGTGGTTATCGCCTATCGGGGGTTTGGAACTTGAGAGAGTTTCTTTTCGACTGTAGAAGTCGCGAAGTGCCGAGCACCGAAGGCTCATGCGAACACGTGGCACACTCGTTAGGTGGGGACTGCATGGTTGACAGGTGGCATAACAACAAGTGCCCAGAGAAAGGTGGGAGCGGGTGACAGGTGATGGACACATGTCGCCTGGGAAAGAATCAACCCATTGTTAACTTATCGTATCTTGGGGATTCACAAAGGAGGCGCACGATGGCTCAACACTCCAATTCGCGAAGTCGCGAGATGTGAGTAGCGCTAGTATTTAGCCTAGGAATTGGGTGATCGGTGGTAGACACTTGTCACCTAGGAAAGAGTCAACCCACTGTTGACTTATCGTGGCTCGGGGTTTCGCAAGATGAAGAAGTTGCACCTTGATCGCTAAGGCCGCGAAACGTCGAGAGTCGAGGTCTTGAGCGATGGGCGGTGGCGACATAGCTCATGAGCAGAGTACAGCGGAGGAGACAAGTGGCATGTGCATGTCGCTTTGGCAGAGTCCACGTAACATTGACCTCTCACGTCGTGGGATTTCACAAAGGAGGAGCACGAGGGCTCAACACCTCAACTAGAAAAGTTGCGAGTGGTGCTAGTGTTTGGCCTAGCCTATGGCTACATGTAGTAGGCACTAGTGAGAAGGGAGCCATACCCATATCGTATCTTGGGTATCGGTGTTTGGAGAAATGGGAGTCGAGAGTCTTGACTCCCAACTCGCGTGTTGCGAAAGGCACTTGCGCTAAGGCCAGGTTGTGGTCATTTGGAGGAGGATAAGGGAAGAGAGGGTCTGCACTAGGCCCCATAGAAGTCTCAGGGATTCTGTCCCTCGAAGAAAAAGATGAAAAATCTAGGTTGCCGTAGTGGGAGTGCGACAAATAGGATGATGCATGCTAACATGAACCCGGATGGATTCCCTTAAACCACTGATAAAACATTCAAGGTAAAATTCATCAGATAAGCCCTCATTTCTTATAGCCAATTGTTCAAATGTTGTGATGAATTTTGATATTGAACTAGTTTGGCGCAACTTCGTGATCTTTCCCAAGAAATGAGATTCCCGATCAAAACGGGCACAAACTGCTTTGGTGAACATGATCCAAGTGGGGGGGCAGGGTAACATTTCTTATGCCACTTCCAAAACTGCCACCGTTCTTGATCCAAGTACAAGGGGGGTAGAGAGAGAGAGGGGAGGGGTAGGGGAGGAGAGAGGGAAGGGGGGTTAGATAGAAGAAAATAGAGCAAGGTCGGGAGAGTGGGGGGGGGAGAGAGGGAGGGGGATACAATGAATGAAAGAGTGATGGTTAGATGCAAGAGGTAAAGAAAGAATGGGGTAGATATGGA
>ML779374.1:450205-470495 GCA_009831015.1 Picea engelmannii
TATATATATATATATATATATATATATATATATATCATGGCACGTTTTTTATGAATCTCATTGTATTTGCATTTTATGTTGATGAATGTATGAATTTCAAAGTGTATGAATTTTATGTGTATGAATGCATGGATTTATTTAATCTGATTAATTACTTTTTAAAGTGTTAATTATGAAGTCTATGTAAGTAAGAATAGTTCATTTTTTCTAAAGTTATTGTAAATACTTGTATTACGCATTAACGATTCTCTTATGGTGGAAAATATTGTTAAGTGTTAAATACATATACATTTGATGGTTCTCATTACCTAAATTTGACAAAAGACCGAAGATCCATCCTAGTTAAGACTACAGGAACCAATAATAACAATCATGTAGGCTAACATAATCAAAATAGAAATAAGAGAGTTGAAACCTCACATTACTCTATCCAAAATGAAGCATGGTTCATTATAATGGAAATCACAACATGTTACAAGGGTTTCTTAATATAAAATCAACACATAAAATATGAGTGCACAATAAAGCCCCACATCAAATGAAAATATACCTCAAATTCTCCACTAAGCTTGCCAAAATATTCTACAATGTAGCCCAAGAGCAGAGCTCCTAAATACCCAAATTCTCCAGCCTTTACAATGGAGAGAGAGAAATCTTCTTTATAGAGTGAGTCTCTTTTCTTATACAATAAAATATTATTATTTTCTAACTAACTCCATGACAAGTCAAATAAATATTATATTAATGAATTAGTTATATCTCTCCTCAATCCATGGTTGACCATGCTACAACATGTGGACATTAGCCTCTCCAAATCAATTCGCCCTCATCCAAAAATAGTAGTAGTATGCACCAAATAATGCTCATGAAGGGGACTCACCACCAAAAATAGGCATCAAGCCAATTCAAATGCCAAGTGTCCACATGGAATGTTCCCTCCAATAATGTGCATGTATGCAACCACTCCACATGTGTGAATTCCAAGGTAGCTAACTTCATGGATGAATGTGCAAGTTTCCAAGTGGATGGGGCATCCACAACAAAGTATGTGATCAATTCCTAACCTTGTCTTTGCTTGCCTTTCTTTCCTAGCCTTTCCTTGCCTTTGCTTGACTTGATTTCCTAGCTTTGCCTTGCCTTGCATTACCTTAACTTTCCATGCTTTTCCATGACTTTCCTTACCATGCATTTCCTTGAATTTCTATGTCATGCCATGCCTTGCCTTGCCATGCCATGACTTTCCTTGTTGTGCCTTCAGCTTCCATGCCATGGCATGCCTTTCCTTCCCATGCCATGCCTTGCCTTGCATGCCATTCCTTGCCATGCCTTGCTTTCCTTGCCTTGCCATGTCATTCCTTGTCTTTCCTTGCCTTTCCATGCCATGCCTTGTCTTACCTTTCCTTTCCTTGTCTTGTCATGCCATGCATTTCCTTGCATTTCCTTTCCATCCCATGCCATGCCATGTCATGCCTTGCCTAGCCATGCCTTGCCATGTCATGCCTTCCATTGTCTTGCTTTATCATGCCATGCCTTTCCATGCCTTGCCTTGCCTTTCCATGTCATTCCATGCCTTGCCCTGCAATGCCATGCCTTACCTTGACTTGACTTTCCATGCCATGCCTTACCTTGACTTGACTTTCCATGCCATGCCTTTCCTTGCCATGGTCACCTCAACACTATAGTCATTTGGATATTGCATAGCTCATATCCATGCATATACATTACAAATTTCATATGTGAATCCTTATCTATATTAATGTTCAATTAAGAAATGTGTGTTTATTTACATGATGCCTTGCATCTATTATACATAATTGATCTAGTATCCACATACCAAAGTTCCACATTTCAATTTTCATGTTTAAACAAATCACAAAACTATCATCATCATGAACATATAACAATAAAAATAATATCCCGCAACACATAAATAGATCCATATGTATACATATCAAATGTCTATATGATTTTAACTAAACCCAACAAATACTAAGCGATGAATCACTAAGATAAGTAAAAATCAAAGTTCTAACCTTCTAAGGCCAAAATATAGGTTGTTACATTTACAAATCCCTAGAACACAACTATGATATAAAATAGACTTATCCCTCCTTGCATGTCTTTCAATGTAGCATCCCATTTTAACCTATACAACAATAAATATATATATTTCCATAACATTATGCAAGGAAAAATTCAAATCAAAATGTGGATTGTAATGAAACAAGAATCACAAAAGGGGAACATTTTTTCTAGGGACACATGACTTAACTTTATATCATAAATTTCCTTTCCATCCATGAAGTGGTTTTTCCTTGCCATGCCATGCCTTTCCTTTCCATCCCATGTCATTCCTTTCCATGTCTCTCCTTGTCATGACATGCCTTCCCATGTCTTGTCTTGCATGCCATGTTATTCCATCTCATGCCTTGCCTTTCCATGCCATGCCTTGCCTTTCCATGCCATGCCTTGCCTTACCTTCTTTTTCCATTCCATGCCATATCATGCCTTATCATACCATGCCTTGCCTTTCCATGAAATTCCATGCCATGCCTTAAATTTCCTTGGCTTTCCATGCCATGTCATGCCTTTCCATGCCATTCCTTGCCATGCCATGCCTTACCTTGGTTTTTCATTCCTTTCCTTGCCTTTCCTTTCCAAGCCATGCCTTGCCTTGCTATGACATGTCATGTCTTGCCTTGCCTTGCCTTACCATGCCATGCCTTACCTTGCCATGCCATGCCTTGCCTTGTCATTCCATGTCATGCCTTGCCTTTCCATGCCATTCCTTGCCTTGCCATGCCATGACATTCCTTTCAATGCCATGCCTTTCCTTTCCATGCCATGCCATGCCATTCCTTGCATTGCCTTGCCTTGATATGCCATGCATTTCCTTTCCATGTCATGCCTTGCCTTTCCATGTCATGTCATGCCTTGCATTTCCTTGCCTTTCCATGTCATGCCATGTCTTTCCATGCCATCCCATGCCTTTCCATGCCATGGCATGCCATGTCGTGCCATGCCTTGCATTGCATTGCCTTTCCATGCCTTGCCATGCCATGCCATGACTTTCCATGCCATGCCTTTCCTTACCTTTCCATGCCATGCCATGTCATACCTTGCATTGCCTTGCATTGCCATGCCTTGCCTTTCCAGTTCATTCCTTGTCATGCCATGCCATGCCATGTATGTCCATGCCTTTCCTTTCCATGCCATGTCTTTCCTTGCCATGTCATGCCTTTCCATTCATTTCCTTTCCATGCCATGCCTTTCCTTTCCATGCCTGTCGTTCCATGCCATGACATGCCTGTCCTTTCCATGCCATGCCTTGCCTTACCTTGCCTTGCCTTGCTATGCCTTGCCTTGCCATGCCATGCCTTTCCTTGCCATGCCTTTCCTTGCCATGACTTGCCTTTCATTGTCTTTCCTTTCCATGCCATGTCATGCCTTTCCTTGCCATGCCATGTCATGCAATGCCTTGCATTGCCTTGCCTTTCCATGACATGTCATGCATTTCCATGCCATACCTTGCCTTTCCTTTCCATGCCATGCCTTTCCATACATTTCCTTGTCATTCCATTCCATTCCATGCCTTGCCTTTCCATGCCATGTCATGGCATGTCTTTCCTTGCCATGTCATGCCTTGCCTTTCATTTCCATGCCTTGCCTTTCCATGACATGCCATGCCTTGATTTTCCTTTCCATGCCATACCTTTCCATGCCATGCATTTCCTTGCCATGCTATGTTGTGCCATGCCATGACATGCCTTGTCTTTCCATGTCATGCCTTGTCTTTCCTTGCCTTGCCTTGCCTTGCTATGCCTTGCCTTGCCATGTCATGCCTTGCCTTGCCATGTCTTTCCTTGCATTTCCTTTCCTTTCCATGCCATGCCATACCTTTCCACGCCATGTCATGCCTTTCCTTTCTATGTCATGCCATGCAATTCCTTGCATTGCCTTACAATGCCATGTATGCCTCTCCATGCCATGACTTTCCTTGCCTTGCCATTCCATGCCTTTCCTTGCCTTGTCATTCCATGCCATGACATGCGTTTCCATGTCTGGTCTTTCCATGCCATGTCATGGCATGTCTTTCCTTGCCATGCCATGCCTTTCCATGCCTTCCCTTACCATGCCATGTCTTTCCATGCCATGCCATGCCTTGCTTTTACTTTCCATGCCATGCCATGCCTTTCATTGTCTTTCCTTGCCATGCCATGCCTTGACTTTCCAATCCATGCCTTGCATTGCCTTTCCTTTCCATGTCATGCCTTGGCTTGCCAATCCATGCCTTTTCTTGCCTTGCCATGCCTTGCCATGCCATTCCATGGAATGATTTTCCTTTCCATTCCACGCCTTGTCATTTCTTTCCTTGCCTTGCCATGCCATGCCTTGCCTTGTCATGCCATGCCTTGCCTTGCCTTGAATTTGCATGCTATGCCTTGCCTTGACTTGTCATTCCATGCCTTGAATTGCCTTGTGTTGCATTGTCTTGCCTTTCATTTCCTTGCCTTGCATTGACTAACCACAATTCATATAAAAAAAACTTTCATTATGATATTCATAAAACTAATTGTTTGTAAAAATATAGTTATTTTCATCGTTAGAGAGAATTTGTTTTCAAGTTAATTTAATAAAAAAATAATGGCATTCATGTATCATACCTTTTTTTCTGCTTAAACAAAATAATGCTTCTACTAAATGAACAAGTTTAATACCTAAAAATTACAATCAAAGGATTCATTAAGCATGTAATTCTACAACTTGTTATCCCATCTATCTTAAATAAAAATACCTACATGAGAATTTCAATGTCATAACATAAGCTCTCTTTATTCATATATATTAGGTATCTTCATAGTTGTGAAACATGGATTATCATAATTAATAGGATTTACATAGAAAGAGATATCACTAAATAGGTTTGTGTTCCATCCTTATGATGTAGTCTCATTATACTACCGATCCATAATTTCTTTTGGATTGCATGAAAAACAACATAACTTCGAGGCCCTATTTAAAATCAAAGAAATAAAAAATAATATTTCAACTTAATAACTTTTATATCAAGATATAGAAGGTAGACCTAGACCTAGACCTTGCCTTGCCTTGCCATGTCTAGCTTTGCTTAGCATTGTCATGTCTTTCCTTGGCCTGGATTTCCTTTCCTTGCATTTCCATACCTAGACCTAGATCTATACCTAGACATTGCCCTGCCATGCCTTGCCTTGTCATTCCTTTCCTTGTCATGCTTTGTCTTGCCATGGTTTAGGTCATGGTCTATGAAATGGTATAGTTCATGGTAATGATGTAGGTCTAGGTCTTTGTCTAGGTCTAGGCCTAGGTCATGGTTTAGGTCTAGGTCTAGGCCTATGACATGGTCATGGTTTAGGTCTAGGTCTATTGCCAACATGTCCCTGAATGGCTTGAGGAGGCGAGTTGAAACTCATGATAGAACTCAAACCAAGACTCAGATGGATGAACCATCGGTTGCATTGGATCTAGGGCATCGGATTTCAGCTAGTGGGGCACCTCTATTGTCATTTTGTTTCCTGTAAAAGTGTTTGTTGAAGGATCTTTGGGGCTAGAGTTTTTCTCAATGAGGCATAATGAAAGTTGTGAACATGAGGTCAATTTCCAAGAACATTGTACTAGGTGATTATGGGTAGCATGGTCGCGTGGGCCTTGGCCAAACAGACATGTGGGAGCTTACAGAACTCCGTTATGCTACTCAGTTTGGATTTTATGCCCCGGGACCAAATTTCCAACATGTCCTTGAATGGCTTGAGGAGGAAAGTTGCAACTCACGATAAAACTCAAACTAGGACTGAGATGGACAAAATGTCGGTTGCATTGGATCTGGGGCTCTGGATTTTAGCTAGTGGGGCCCCTTTGCTATCATTCCATTGCCCGAAAAAACGTTTAATGGAGGATCTTCGGGACTAGGGTTTTTCCCAATGAGGCATAGTGCAAATTCTGAACAAGAGGTTGATTTTCAAGAACATTGTGTTGAGAAATTGTGGATAGTGTGGTCACGTGGGCCTTGGCCAAAAATACATGTGAGAGCTTACAAAACTATGTTATGCTGCTTGGTTTGGATTTTATGCCCCCAAACAAAATTGCCAACATGTCCCTGAATGGCTTGAGGAGGCAAGTTGCAACTCGCAATAAAACTAAAACTGGGACTCGGATGAATGAACCATCGGTTGCATTGGATCCGAGGCACCAGGTTTCATCAAGTGGGGGCCCTCTATTGTCATTCCATTTCCCGAAAAATCATTTGTTGGAGGATCTTCTGGACTAGGGTTTTACTCAATGAAGCATAGTGAAAATTTTGAACAAGAGGTTGATTTTCAATAGCACTATGCCAAGTAATTGTGGGTAGTGTGGTCGGGTGGGCCTTGGCCAAATAGACATGCAGGAGCTTATATAAATCTGTTATGTTGCTTGGTTTGGATTATATGCTCCTAAACCAAATTGCCAACATGTCCCTAAATGGATTGAGGAGGATTTTTGCAACTCATGATAAAACTAAAATCATGACTTGGATGGATGAACCGTTGGTTGGATTGGATCTGGGGCATCGATTTTCAGCCAGTGGGGCCCCTCCATTGTCATTCTATTTACCGAAAATGTGTTTTTTAGATGACCTTCAGGACTAGGGTTTTGCTCAATGAGGCATAGTGCAAATTCTAAACAAGAGGTCGATTTTCAAGAAAACTATGTCGAGTGATTGTGTGTAGCATGGTCACGTGGGAATTGGAAAAATAGATGTGCAGGAGCTTACAGAACTTTGTTATGTTTCTTGGTTTGGGTTTTACGCCCCCAGACAAAATTGTTAACATGTCCCTGAATGGCTTGAGGAGGCGAGTTGCAAGTCGCGATAAAACTCAAACCAAGACTTGGATGGATGAACCTTTGGTTGCAATGGATCTGGGTCACCAGGTTTCAGCTAGTGGGCCCCCTCTGCTATCATTTTGTTTAAAAAAAAAATGTTTGTTGGAGGATCTTTGGGACTAGAGTTTTGCTCAATGAGGCATAGTGCAAATTTTGAACAAGAGGTCGATTTTCAAGAACATTGTGTCGAGATATTGTGGGTACTTTGTTCACGTGGGCCTTGGCCAAACAAATGTGCGGGAGCTTGCAGAACTTGATTATGTTGCTCGGATTGGATTTTATGCCCCCAGACCAAATTTCCAACATGTCCCTGAATGACTTGAGGCGACGAGTTGCAAATCGCGACAAAACTCAAACCAAGAATCGAATGGAAGAGCCATCAGTTTCATTGGATCTGGGGTGTTAACACATAGAATGTACAAAAGTCAAGGTTTTTTAAATATTTTAAATATTTTTTAGTATAGTCTCAGAAGAATACCATCGGTATTTGTCAATCATGTGATCAATCCTTCTTGTATGAGTCATTTGTTTAAGCTTGTAGTTTTGAGTCATAGGGTCATGTTCTCAAAGGTTTTGAGTCACATTTCATGTCAAATAAATCATGTTTTGATTTTCTCTTAAGTCTAGAAAATTGATCAGAGTCCATTTATGAAAGTCTTGGTGTCATGATGGTGGTTGTCATCATTAGAAAAGAGGGAAAGTATTGGTCATAATTACATTGTTTAAAGGTCACCATCAAGTGTTATGTCCAAAACAAGTGTACAAAAGGTCTTAAATATTTACCCAACCGTTTAAGTGTCTTGTCAGTTGTCAAATCACATGTGTTGCAAACTCTCCTAAAAGTTCGCAGCAATTCAAAAATAGTTCATGCGCCAAATATTTCATGATTATGATTTTTAAAAGGTGGCTAATGATGAATTCTATTTTTCAACGCCATCAACTCATCAATCAATTTCAAAGGGACGGTTTCAAAAGGAGAATTTATCATTTTTTACCTTCATTTCCATTTGCAAAGAGTGCATTGTAGACTAGTTCAAACCGTTGCAAACTGTAAGTGCGATGCAAACTATTTGTCGTTGCAGACTCTTAGTGTTGCGAACTCTCAATAGCGGTTAATGGTGGATTAAAATCTTAAAAGGACTATTGGTTTAGTTTTTTGCAACAAGGAATGAGCTCTATATACCATGTAATTTTCTTGATGTTCAAATTCCACTGCCTTGAAACGTATTATCATCAAACCATAGTCGTTGCAAACTTCCTATTTGTTGTGAACTACATTTGTTGCTAATTGTCTACGTTGTGAACTTGATGCACTACGAATCCTCTCTTTTTTCTTGGTTGGTAAAACCCTAGATGACCTCGTTTTCACTCAGGTTTAGAAAACATCATTTCACCCATGATCATACTCCTCTCCATACCTTTGAAATTTAAAATTATTATGATGAAAACCCTAGTCTAAAATTCGTTGCTGCAAACTTAATCAACGTGCTGTGAACTGAAATCGCGCTACAACCTCCATGTTTTACACAGTTTCTCTTAAATTTGTCTATTTGAGATTTCATTCAGTTTTGGCTTGTCATGTTTTCCTCCAATCTCTTAGCTTCAGTCTTATTCTAGTTTCTGCAGTGTTGCTTTAGCATAAAATCCTTTTGCCAACAAACCCTAACCTTTGCAAAATCAAACAGTAAAACCCTAAATTCATCAGTTTCCATCACATACTCTGGTAGCAACTGTTATCAAAGGGGGGTGTTGACTTAGCTGTCATGGACACTCAGCAAGGGAAGAAGATTCATAAAGGAGGGAATATTGTCAGGGCTGAGCCCTATGACCTACAACTATTCAATTCAAATCCATCTTTCAAAGAGGCATTTCAGAAAGTGAGTTGCCTAGATTTTTGTGAGAAGATGCGGAGAGGACACCCTGAGGTTGACAAGCAATTTGCATTGAATTTGAATGGGGTAAAGACTAAGGTTGGTACAATGGAGTTTGAGGTTACAGAGAAGTCCATTTCTATAGCTACAGAGATACCAGTTCAAGGAGAAATATGGTTCAATTCCATGTCTCTGAAGTCTGAATTTTCTAAGGATTTCTTAAAACCTGAATATCAAAAATATAACCTATCCAAGGGAGTGCCTAGAAATCATATGTTGGAGTATTATGATAAGATTCTCAAATTCATTCAGAGGTATTTTACTTGTGAAGGTAGGTTTAATATAGTCTATCAATACCATATTAGACTATTGATGCATTTTACTGGAAAAGAGCCCTTGAATCTTCCCCTTTATCTACTCAAAAGCCTTGGGAAGATGTCAGATAAAGTTCAATGCAAGTCCAAGTAGGTGGATACCAGTGTCTTCCATTCTTGTCTGATCAAGATACTAGTGTTAGAAGAACTTAAAATGACTAATAGTGATTGGGATTCTTTCTTAGTTGCATCAGACTTTTAGCCAGATGTTGTTAACACACCACAAACAAAGAGAAAGACACCTACCTCTGTTGAAAAGATTGTGCACACAGATTCCAGTAAAAGGAGGAAGATGGTTAAAAAGGATAAGTCATCTCGATCAACTGATAAGATAGGTGAAGTCCCTTCACAACCTCTTGAGGAAGAAACTTCTCCTATGGAAAAGTGTTCACCTATGGAGACATCCTCTAGAAAAGAAAGAAATCTGAAGGGAAAGAAACTTGTTTTTTATCCACCTGTTGCTGCAAAATTTGTTATGCCTAAAATACCATTCACCAGATCAACAACAAAGAAGCATGTCTCTATGGAAGAGGGTGCAACTAGAGCACCATCTCAACAAACAGTCAAAACCAAGCCTCTTAAAAAGCCAACAAAAATGATTGAGATCAAGTCTCCTTCAGATGAAAGAGATCCCACTTTCAAAAGGATCAAGAGGCAGTTGAAAGATGTAAGGGCTGAGAGTGAAAAGTTGAAAAAGGAAAATCTTCAAACCAGGATTTAGCTAAAGGAAAATATAGATATGTGTGAAGAAATTGTAACAAAGGAAAAACATTGGGTTAAGATATTCTTACCTCTGCATAGGCAAATGAAGAGTGTGTATAGGCATAATAGAGCTTATCAAACTGAAAATAGGAAATTGAAGGAGGAAGTGTAGCATTTGAAGGAACATATTATAAAACAGAACTTGGACATGTTGGCTCGGGTGGCCACTAGGAGACGAAGATGAAGCATCATATCTGCATCAATATAATCAGTTTTTCTATGGTGTCTTATATATGTAAGCTTATAACCCTAAGGAGTATTTTGTCTTATGCTGCTATAATTATGCCCATATGCTATTTTTGCAAGTCACTCTCATGATTTAGAGGTTGTAGCAGGAATTAGCAAAGTTTTTAAGGATTCTTGCACATTTTTGGCATCAATTTCTATGTTTTAAACACAAAATGACATCTACAGGAAAGTTCGCATCACATCTTGTTGAAGGCACTGTGAACTTCTAAAACTGGAACAGTTCGCAGTGCACTCGCTGCAAACTTGATAGTTAGTTGGAATTCAAACTGTAGGAGGGCTGTCAGCTGTCAGAAGAGGTTCGAGTAACTCCTCAGAGACTGGTTAGACATCAAGGGACACTTGTTCCCAAGATCCAACTCCATCAAATATTCATACAATGAGTTGGTTGTAGTTGTATTTATTACTTCCAACAACCTCCTAAAATCTAGCATATTGTTAGATGTTGGTTTGTTTTTCTATTGCCATGCCTCTCCCAGGTGCAGAATCTAATGTAGGAGTTAGGTGGTGAGTCCTAGAGGGAATTTTGATGCTATGTTCTATTTAATATGTAATCTAGCTCTATAGGAGGGTTGGAGTGGTTTTTGTGAGACTGATATTACTCTTTCAGACTATAAAATCTTTCCAGATGATGTATGTACAGATTTGAGACTCTTGAATGGTTAATGATCATATTTTCTTCTACTATTACATATTATCCTTCTCTCTTGTTTTGATGTCATCTACTGGTAAATGATTTATCTTTAGTGCTTGTTTCTATGGAATTACAGTGACTGATTTATTGTCTTTTGTTGATGCAAGTGTTGTCAAAACATATAATCTTGTTAACCCGAAGGTTCCTTGTTAGTGAGATTTCCTCTATATGTGTACTAGAGTGCCTAAAGCAGTTTGGTTCATATATTCACATTTTCTTCTTCATTCTTCCATATTTTCACTATTATCCTTTAAAATGATCAGAGATTGTTCAAGACTTGCTTGTTGAAGTATGTTTTATGGAAGATTTTGTGTTGATACTTTGAACTAAGTTTCTCATCCATTCGCTACACCTAAAACTAAAAATCTTATCTTTTACAAAACTACAATTTTTTTATGAGTATTAGGCTCGCACCTATAGCAATCTAGGTGGGTAGTGTGGTCAGGTGGGCCTTGGCCAAAAAAATGTGTGGGAGCTTACAAAACTCTATTATGTTGCTTGGTTTGGATTTTATACTCCCAGACCAAATTTACAACATGTCCTTGAATGGCTTGAGGAGGGGAGTTGCAACTCGTGATAAAATTCAAATCAATACTTGGATGGATGAACCGTCAGTTGCATTGGATCTGGGGCACCAAGTTTAAGCTATTTGGGCCTCTCTACTGTCATTCCATTTCCCAGAAAATAATTTGTTGGAGGATCTTCGGGACTAAGGTTTTGCTCAATGAGGCATAGTGCAAATTATGAACAAGAGGTTGATTTTCAAGAACAATGTGTCGGCCAATTGTGGGTAGCGTGGTCACATGGGCCTTGGACAAACATACATGTGGTAGATTGTGGAACTCTGTTGTGCTACTCGGATTGGATTTGATACCCCCGGACCAAATTGTCAACATGTCCCTGAATGGCTTGAGGAGGTGAGTTGCAACTTGTGATAAAACTCAAATTGGGACTCAGATGGACACAATTTTTTTTGCATAGGATCTAGGGCACCAGTTTTCAGCTAGTGGGGCCCCTCTGTTGTCATTTCATTGCTAGAAAAAATGTTTGTTGGAAGATCTTTGAGACTAGGGTTTTGCTCAATGAGGCACAGTGCAAATTATGAACAAGAGGCCGATTTTCAACAAAAATGTGCCAGTATATTGTGGGTAGTGTGTTTGTGTGGGCCTTGGAAAAACAAATGTGTGGGAGCTTGTAGAACTTTTATATGTTGCTTGGTTTGGATTTTATGCCCCCGAACAAAATTTCCAACATGTCCCTGAATGACTTGAGGAGACAATTTGCAACTCACAATAAAAATCAAACTGAGACTCAGATGGAAGAACCACCGGTTGCATTGGACCTGGGGCACTAGGTTTCAACTAGTGGGGCCCCTCCACTATCATTATATTTCCCAAAAAATCATTTTTAGGAGAATCTTTGGGACTAGGGTTTTGCTCAATGAGGCATAGTGAAAATTCCAAAGAAGAGGTTGATTTTTAAGAACATTATGTCAGGTGATTGTGGGTAGTGTGGTTAGGTGGGCCTTGGCCAAAAACACATGTGGGAGCTTACAAAACTCCATTATGCTTCTCGATTTGGATTTTATGCCCTCAAACCAAATTGCTAACATGTCCTTGAATGACTTGAGGAGGTGAGATGCAACTCGTGATAAAATTCAAATCGGGACTAGGATGGATGAATCGTCGGTTGCATTGGATCCAAGGAACCAGGTTTCAACAAGTGGGGCTCCTCCTCTATCATTCTGTTTCATGTAAAACCATTTGTTGGAGGATCTTCGAGACTAGGGTTTTTCTCAATGAGGCATAGTGAAAATTCTAAACAAGAGGTTGATTTTCAAGAACACTATATCGGTCAATTGTGGGTAGCATGGTTGCGTGGGCCTTGGCCAAACAGACATGTGGGAGCTTGTGAAACTTTGTTATGTTCTTCAATTTGGATTGTATGCCCCCAGACTAAATTTCCAACATGTCCTTGAATGGCTTGAGGAGGTGAGTTGCAAATCGCGATAAAACTAAAACCAATACTCGAATGGAAGAATCGTCAGTTGCATTAGATCAAAAGCACCAAGTTTCAACTAGTGGGGCCCCTCCACCGTTATTTTTTTCCCCAGAAAAGCATTTTCTAGAGAACCTTTGGGACCAGATTTTTTCTCAATGAGTCATAGTGCAAATTCTAAAGAAGAGGTCAATTTTCAAGAACATTGTGTCGAGCGATTGTGGGTAGCATGGTCGGGTGGGTATTGGAAAAACAGACACGTGGGATATTATGAAACTCTATTATGCTTCTCGATTTAGATTTTATGCACCCATACCAAATTGTCAAAATGTCCTTGAATGGTTCGAGGAGGCGAGTTGCAACTCGCAATAAAATTCAAACTAGGACTTGGATGGATGAACCATCGGTTGCATTGGATCTAGGGCACCGGTTTCCAGTTAGTGGGGCCCCTCCACTATCATTTTGTTTCCTAGAAAAGTGTTTTTTGGAGGATCTTAGGGACTAGGGTGTTGCTCAATGAGGCATAGTGCAAATTCTGAGTAAGAGGTCGATTTTCAAGAACACTGTGTTGGGCGATTGTGGGTAGCGTGGTCATGTGGGCCTTAGCTAAACAGACATGTGGGAGCTCACACAACTCTGTTATGCTTCTTGGTTTTGATTTTATGCCCCTAGACCAAATCTCCAACATGTCCATGAATGGCTTGAGGAGGTGAGTTGCAACTCGCGATAAAACTCAAACCGAGCCTCGAATGGATGAATTGTTGGTTTCATTGGATCCGGGGAACCCGGTTTCATCTAGTGGGGCCACTCTGCTATCATTTTGTTTCCCAGCGAAGCGTTTATTGTAGGATCTCCAGGACTAGGGTTTTTCTTAGTGCTTGTTACATATGTTTGACAATTTAACACCTTGTAAGGTTAGACAAGGCAAGGCATGGAATGGTGAGGTATGGCATGGCGAGGTATGGCATGGCATGGAAAGGAAAGGAAATGAAAGGCATGGCATGGCATAACATGGCATGGAAAGTGAAATAAAGGCAAGGCATGGTTTGGCAAGGCAGGGCAAGGCAAGGCATGGCATGGAAAGTGAAGGCAAGGAAAGGCATGACAAGGCATGACAAGGCAATGCACGACATGGCATGGCATGGAATGACATGGCATGGCAAGGAAAGGCATGGAAAGGCATGTCATGGAATGGCATGAGAAGGCATGGCATGGCATGGCATCGAAAAGCATGGTATGGCATGGCATTGCAAGGCAAGGAAAGGCAAGGCAAGGCATGAAAAGACAAAGAAAGGCATGGCATGGCAAGGCAAGAAAATGCATGGCATGGCATGGCATGGAAAGTGAAGGAAATACAAGGCATGGCATGCAAAGGTAATGGATGGAATGGCATGGCATGGCAAGCATGCCATGGAAAGTGAAGGAAATGAAAGGCATGGCATGGAAAAACAAGGCCTGACATGGCATGGAAACACATGGAAAGGCAAGGAATGTCATGGCACAACATGGAAAGGAAAAGAAAGGCAAGGCATGGCATGGAAAGGCATGAAAAGGTAAGGCAATGCAAGGCATGGCATGGAAAGGCATGGCATGGCAAGGCATGGCATGGCATGGAATGGAAAGTGAAGGCAAGGCAAGGCATGGTATGGAAAGGAAAGGCATGGCATGGCATGGAATGACAATGCAAGGCAAGGCATGGTATGGAAAGTCAAGGCATGACATGGCATGGAAAGGCAAGACATGGAATGACATGACATAGCAAGGCAAGGAAAGGTAAGGAAAGCAAGGAAAGGAAAGTAAGGAAAGGAAAGGCAAGACAAACAAGGAATGGAAAGGGAAGAAAGGAAAGGAAAGGGAAGAAAGGCAAGGAAAGGGAAGGGAAGGCTAAACATAGTTCCATAACAACAAAAAATAACCAAAACTTACAAGATTACCATAACAACCATAGTATGAAGCCAAAACTTCAATCATTCATTAGTCTGAAATATTTGTTCAATTATTTCTTTTACATACCTATGGTCATTCAAGTAGACCATTGGGATCACTTCTAATATTGATGGTCTCCATTAACTTATCATGATCAGAGTAAGGAAAAAAGTATTATACCTTTGATGAGTTCTTAATTGGAATTATTTGCAGTTGGAGGTTTGTACCAACAACCAAGTTTGTAAAGTGGTAAATTATTTCTCATAGAATTTTGTCTGTGTAATGTCAAGAAAGTGTTTAATATGGGGTTCATGGTCCCTAGATCTCCTTATCAATTTTAGTACATATTTTTGGTTGGAAGAAGGCCTAGTGTTCTCATGC
Organism: Picea engelmannii; assembly: GCA_009831015.1. Lineage (NCBI taxonomy): Eukaryota > Viridiplantae > Streptophyta > Pinopsida > Pinales > Pinaceae > Picea > Picea engelmannii. The sequence continues at coordinate 465,355 of ML779374.1, forward strand.
CATAAATCTTGTACTAGTCCCTTAATTGCTCTAATTAACTTCATGTTAGAACGAGTTAGCCTACCAGTGAAGGCCCACAAATATGTTGGGTCACCTATGTTGAGGCTATCTCATCTATGATAATACTTTCTAAGGTTTTTGATATTTTATTTCATGAGATGAGAGGTTTGTTGGAGAAAATGATGTTTTCTTGTGATCTTGCTAGCAATTTATTGTGATAAGACATGTCGAGTTGCATTATGGTCTTTAGAGCGAGATTTCTTACCAATTATTTGAAAATCATCCACAAGGTTTCTAACAATATGATGACTTGTTTCTAAACCTCTGACTGATTTAATGCCTAAAATTCTCCTAACAGTAATCAAACTTCTAGATTTTAACAAAGCCAAAAATAATTGACATTTAGCAGCATTGAATTTTGTTTCAAAATATTATTTAATGATTTTATAAGAATGAAAATGAATAGTACGTTTAGGTAACTTACCTTCAAGTGATGCTAGACCACTTTCATCCACTTGAATGCATTTAGAAATTCTTCACCACACATTGCTCAATCTAGGTAGGGACGATGAACCCCTACTTTGGCACTCTTGACCTCCCTACTATGGAATTAACAACGTTACAATTCTTTCCATTTCAATCACTAGCGGATCAATTCTGGGAGGAGAGTGGACATGCCCATGACTAGTTTCTGGAATGTCTAACTATCCAACAAGAGGATGCACCACATGAACTTATTCACCATAATGTTGTGCACCAGTTGTCACTCTAATTCCATCCATTTTATAATCAACTCCAAGCAAATCCTCCATGATTTGGTCATCCACACCAACTTGTCTTGATGAGATATTGATTGGATTGGTCTCTACTGAATGCCTGTGATTTTCTTGTGGTGATAGAGGAGAAACAACAATGGCATTTATTTTGCTAGAAATTGGATTTCCCTATTCTGAAATCCTACGCTTTGACATACATAACTTTTCCTTTTCTCTTTATTTTTCTACCTTTTCAATGGGTTTCTCTTTCCTCGAGGACTTTCTTCCTCTATTTTGTAGGTTCCCCATGTTTAAAGAGAAAAAATTGGATTCCAAGCACCCCACCACAAATTTGTCTTGGTATTACACAAGAAGGCACAACTAACAATTTCAATTCCAAGTGGAAAAATTTGTCATGGTATTACAAAAGAAGACACAACTAACAATTCCAATTCCAATTGGACAAATTTGTCTTGGTATTACACAAGAATACACAACTAACAATTCCAATTCCAATTGGATAAATTTGTCTTGGTGTTACACAAAAAGACACAACTAACCAATTCCAATTGGACAAATTTGTCTTGGTATTACACAAGAAGACACAACTAACAATTCCAATTAGACAAATTTTTCTTGTTATTGCACAAGAAGACACAACTAACAATTCCAATTGGACAAATTTGTCTTGATATTTCACAAGAAGACACAGCCAACAATTCCAATTCCACTTGGACAAATTTGTATTCCAATTCTTCCCACAATTGTTGCAATATTCCATATATTATATAATATGCAGAACACAAATATTTAGCAAGCAATGACAGAAAAACAATGATATATCCAAAACCATATCAGATTAATACCAGAATAACACTATAAAGAGAACCTTTATTAATGATAGCAATGTTCACTTAAACCTCCAGTAGAGCAGAGCTATATTACAATAATCTCCAAGAAAAAATATCCAATACCTCCTACTCTTATTTATACTAATTCTACCTTCTAAGGAGACTTCTAGAGGAAGATATTTCTAGAAGCAGAAGCTTCTATTAGGTCTTCTTACATTGACTTATTCTCCTTTATTTAATATGCCTTATTAACTAATGTCTGCCTTTATTACATAGAAAACATATCCTACTAACTAATGATCCATGAAGAGGGGTTAGGATCGAATCCTAACATTCCCTCCCCCTTCAAAAACAGTCTTGTCCTCAAGGCTGAAGGTGCAAAAACTGTTGGAGTATGGATGTTGGTTCCCAAGTCGCATCCTCTCGTGACGTGTCCTTCCACTGGATTAGTACTTCCTTGATAGTCTGACCATGCAAATGACGTTCAAGGTTATTGAGAATGACTTCTGGTTGGAGCCAAAGGGAGCCTTCTTCATCTAGTTCCGGAAGGATGGTTTGGACCCTGCAATTTTGTCCCATCACTTTCTTCAAACAGGAAACATGAAACACCAGATGGATTTTGGAAGTAGCTGGAAGGGACAATTTGTAGGCCACTAAACCAATACGCTTGAGGATCTGGTAGGGCCCACAAAAATTTGGTTCCAACTTGTGATGTCCCTGTGTTTTGAGAGGTGATTGTTTGTAAGGTTGGAGCTAGAGAAACACCTTATCACCATCCTCGAAAACCCTTTCAGAATGATGTTGATCGGCATGTTTCTTCATGCGACTTTGTGCCATGTTGAGGTTATCCTTCAAAGCTGCAAGAGTGGTTGTTCAATCTTGCAACATTGTATCAATAGATTGGACCTTTGATGTGCCTGGAAGATAGGTGGTGATTGTAGGTGGGCATTGTCCATACACTACTTCATATGGGGTCATTTTAGTGGTTGTATGATAGGAAGTGTTGTACCACCATTCTACCAAAGGGAGCCATTGTACCCACTGGTGTTGTTTATCCGAAGCAAAAAAACACAAGTAAGTCTCCAAACATTTATTGACCACTTCTGTTTGGCCATCAGACTGGGGATGATAGGATGTGCTCATGTTCAGTTGGGTTCCCTACAATTTAAAGAGCCTGCCAAAATGTGTCGGTGAAAGTTAGGTCATGATCAGATACAATAAAAGTGGGCATGTCACGTAATTTGAAAATATGATCAAGGAATACTTGTGCTACGAGTTCCGGTGTGAAAGGGTGGGGTAAGGCACAAAAATGAGCATACTTGGAGAGGCGATCAACCACTACCATGATGACCGACTTGTTCCCAGCTTTAGGGAGGCCCACTATAAATTCCATGGAGATGTCTATCCACATAGAAGTTGGAATGGGTAGGGTTTGTATGCCTCCTGGAGACTTGACAGTTTCACCCTTATTACATCGGAATACGCCACATTTGGTGAAAAAGTGAAGGATATCCTTCTACATTCCCGCCCAAAAAAAAAAATTGAGCACGAGCATAGGTCTTTTGGAATCCCAAGTGACCCGCAATAGCTGAGGAGTGTAACTCATTTAAGAGCCTCTATTTGAGTGATGAAGATGGTGATAGAACCATAAGATATTTATATTTGAGAATATTGTCTTTCCAAGTGTATCCAATGGGGGGATTAGGGTCCTCCCAAAGGATCTCAATTACCCTGGTGATATTCGGGTGTGAGAGCCACTCGTGGCATACTTCCTCAATCCAATCAAATACCGGTAAGGATAAAGCAAAGAGGGAACCATCCTCCTCGTGTTTTCATGGCAATGCATCTGCTACTATATTGTCTTTGCCCTTTTTATATATGATTTCATAATCATAACCCAACATTTTAGTCAACCACTTGTTTTGTTTTGGGGAGGATAACCGTTGCTCCAAAAAATATTGCAGACTATGGTGATCTATTTTTATCTGAAGACGATGTCCCAAAAGATATGGTCGTCGAGTGTGCACCACATGGCGAATGGCCATCATTTATTTTTCATACGTGTATCTACCCAAAAATTTTCCACTCAATGCTTGGATAGTAAAGACTAGAGGTCAACCATCTTGTGTGAGTACGACACCTATAACAGTGCTAGAAGCATCTGATTCCACCAGAAAGGTTTTGATAAATTTAGGTGTTGTTGGGACAGGAGTAGTGCACATGGTTCTCTTTAACTCTATGAAGGCTTGCTCCGCAACAAGAGTCCACTGAAATGCATTCTTCTTAAGAAGGTCGGTTAAGGGCTTAGCAATTTTTCCATAATGGTGGACAAATTTTCTGTAATATCCTATGATACCTAGAAAACCCCTTAGGTGCTTTAGGGTTGTGGGTTGTGGCCACTCCTACATAGCTTGTATCTTTTTGGGATGTAATTTTACCCCTTCATGACTCACAATGTGTCCCAAGTATTCTACTTCGCTGGCTCCAAAGGAACATTTGGTATTTTTGACAAACAATTGGTGGTCCTTTAGCAAGTGAAGGACCTTGTCCACATGAATAAGGCGACTATCCCAATTGGGGTTTTAAATGAGGATGTCATCAAAGAAAACTAGGACAAACTTTTGAACATAAGGTTTCAATATTTTATTCATGAGACTTTGGAAGGTGGATGGAGCATTGCAAAGGCCAAAAGGCATGACCAAGAATTCATAATGTTCTTCATGAGTTTTGAAATTAGTCTTCATAATATCTGCCTCCTTCATCCTGATCTAGTGATAACCTATGCGGAGGTCAAATTTGGTGAATACACAACCACCTTGGAGTTCATCCACTAGATCATCAATGACTGAAATGGGAAACTTATCTTTGATGGTTAGCTTATTTAGGGCACGAAAATCAGGGCACTTGCACCAAGTACCTTATTTCTTTAAGACCATCACTACTGGGGAAGAATACAGGTTGGTACTCGGGTGAATTACCCCTGCCTCGAGTAATTCTTGTACCATCTTTTTTGTTTAATTTTTTTGAGCAAATGGATATTTGTAGGGGTGTAAATTGGGGGGTTGACTTCCTATGACGAGAGGGATGTTATTGTCATTCTCACCCCTAGAGGGAGGTAAGGTAGTAGGGACCTTGAAGAACTTGGGGTACTCATCCAAAATGAGTTGCAGGCTAGGAGGTACTACCTATGAGAGATGTTCAGTGACCTGGATGGCATTAAATTGAGAAATCACACCATGGTGGCCTTTCTTCAACAAATTTTTCATCTGGTGAGAGATGATGATTTCAGGGGATCCCGCTTGGAGACCTCTAAGGGTATAGGTGTGAGCCTCTTGGTGGAAGCCCATATACAATTCTTGATAATCCATTGTGATTGGTCCCAAAGTGTGAAGCCATCCACTCTAATTCAATATCACAACCACCCATGGAAATAGAGAACCTGTGGGTTTTCATATGATAATCACTCATTTGGAGTTTGACATTCTCATAGTGTCCCCCACACTTCATAGTACCCCCATTAGCAATGAAAATTTGA
>ML779375.1:0-18878 GCA_009831015.1 Picea engelmannii
AAAACTAATTTAAGTCATTTTTAGGCAAGTAATTATTTTTATGGTGGAATTTGGGAGTGGTGGACGAGTATTGATAAAGATACTAGAAGAAACATCACATGGGAAGTATTTGAAAAACTCTTCTCAAATAAATGGATCAAGGATACAAATATGGAGGAGATGCATGAAATTCAAGTTGAATTAAAGGAAGAAAAATAAAAATTTTCCAAATTGCATAAGGATAATGAATATCTAAGCAAATGTATTATAAATAAATATGATGAGTTTTCCAAGATGCAATCCCTTAATGAATCACTCATTAAGGAGGTTAATAACTTAAAGAAAGAAAATCGTAGAAAAATAAAGTTGGAAACGAATGAGTCAAGGGGAGAATTGAAAAAAAAATGAAGAAATCAAAGGGTTATGCAAGCATAATCAAGAACTTATTAATAATATTAATAAGGTGAAAAGGCAATTACATGAGTCTGAATCAAATAATAGGGATGGAGATATTACCACAAAAATTGAAGTGGAGACTATACAAAAAATTGAAGATCAAATTTGCAAGAAGCTTGAGGAATCCCTAAATATTGATTAGGTAAAATAAAAAATTAAATCTAGAATTGAAGAAGGATGTAAGAAATTGATAAATGGGGTTACAATGTAGCTTCAAAAGGGGAAATAAGACAATATTCAAGAAGGTTACCAGAAGATACTTGAAGAAGTTTAAATCCATATAGAGGATGTACATGTCAAATATGATGGTGTTATCTCCAAGGATAGAATAATCAAAGACCAATCAAAGAGGATAGAGGATTCCATTGTATCTGAAAAGAAGATAGATGTAATTGGTGTGCAAAATGAAAGAAAACCATCACATATGAAACCATATCGATACCCTCATTACCAAGAAAGTTTCCAAGAAATAAAAGAAGATTGACATCAACATTACCAAGGAATAAGATGGAATAATAACAATATTCATGGAACATGGCATCACAAAACCATTATTTGATAGGATATTATCATAGACAAAAAACTAGAACAAATTGGAGAAGTCACAAAAACAACACATGGAATCAAGTAAAATTATGCAAAAACCAACCATCAAGGATTAATACTAAAAATAATTGAGTTTGGATGGATGGATCATTATCAATGGAAAGAAGAAAGTATGACAATAAGAAAATCATATTACTTGGTTTCATCACATGTAAAGCCTTTAACTTCAAATATTTGAGAACAAATATTTTGAAGGAGGGTACTATGGTATGACCCTAAGGGGGGTATATATGGTGTTAAAGTATATGATATGACCCTAAGAGGGGTATACATGTGGTTAAATGTACACATAATGGGTAAATGTATATATAATAATGGTTAACCCAATAACGGGGCCACATGTGCAGTGTGTGGATAGGCATATATAGAGATAATGTAGTCATTATTAATGACATATGATTTGGATGTTTTATTACATTGGGATATTTGGAGGAGGTTCTCCTATTATTTAAGGAGTTATTGTGTAACTCATCTCTATTATATATCTAGGAGTTCTGCTCCATGCTCAGATTTGTTTTAAATGGTGTGTACTTTTGGTTTATTATGATATCTTAAGTATTTGGTGCATAACAACAAACTCACTCACAGTCAAATTTTAGTTTTTAGGGTTCAATACTTAGCTATAACTGCATACTTATCACTTTGATGGTTGAAATGGTAATATAAACAAATAGTTATGGACAATTTGGGCACAATCTTGTGCCATCATTACCAAATCTCATTCAAACCTAATTAAATTATGCAAATCCTGAGGAATTAGTGGAAATTGGATAGTCTATAAATGAAAACTACAAATTAATGGTGAGGAGGTGCATCTTAAGAACAACAACTATCGAGGGGTAGTTTGAATTTCTTATTGGTAGTTAGTTTGCACTTTAGTGTTTTAAAGGATTTTGTTTGAGGGAGAGTGATGAATATTAAACAACACCTTGGTCTTATAGATGATCTTTTCAACAATGCTTTCTTCAAAAATTTCACAGGATGAGTGATTATACGGCTTCTCAAAATTCATAAGTCGGATCATCGGTCGAGTCCAGAAACTGTGGATGGTGAAAATTTAAAATAGTAGTGATAAGTGTTGTTGGCCATGTTTTCTACTTTCATTCACCATGGTATAAAACTTTTCCTTCTGCCAAAAGTTGGTTATTAACACCAATTGATGCTCATTGGTGTGCCTTTGGAATTTCGTGATCGTTGGGTTTTAAAACTTTTCTTTTTTCCCAAAGTTGGTTGTCAATTCCAATTGATGCTCATCGACATGCCTTCCAAATTCTGTGATCGTTGGGTTTTCAAACTTTTGTATCAGAGTAAATTAAAAAATATAGCCGATGATCAATGAAAAATATAAATTTAGTGGGATGAATCTCATTGGCACAAATTTTAACTTTCTCATCGTCACTTAAAGTCACTTTTCATTTCTGGCGAAACTTATGAAAATTGTTGTTGACTAGTAAAGAAGTAGTTGAACAAAGCAAAAGAATTAGGATTTTTTTAGGTTTTCTTGAAACAAGGAGATGAATTGAAAATGACTCTTTGATGTGAAAATTAATCAAAACTATAAGAAAAAAAATATTTTTAGGATAAGAAAGAAACTTAAAGAAAAGTGGTACCCAAAAATTTACAAAATTTTTAGGGTGTGTTATGGACTCAACAAGTTGTAGCAGAGACCTTTAAGTCTACGTTTCACAATTTTGATGTGGGTTAGATTGTGGATCTTGAGAGGTGGAGAGGATGGAGAGGGATTGGTTGGGGGAAAATAGTGGTATGGGGATGGAAAATGAGGTCTTTTTAATTTGAGCATTCACAATCTTTTAGCCTTCCCAGGCTCTTTGAGAGGCTTCCAACCAAGTAGTAGGATGAGCCATTAAGACTTGTGCATGCATATCTTTTTTGTGACCATTGATAAAGCATTCCTTGAAAATGTATTAGACATGCCTTTGGTGCAGATGACCAATTTCTCAAAACATGGTATGAAATATTCGACTGTATTGGATTTTTTAATCTTGGCCAATCATCCCAAATAATGAGTGTCTATTTTGAATCATTCAAAGAGGTTTGAGACAAATAGTTTCCAAGCAATATAACCCCTATTTGAGTTCTTATGCCATTTCCACCATTTCCAATTCTTAGCATCCAAATATAAGGCACCCATGTGAAGTTTCATCAAGTCATTAGTGATTCCATGTAGGGAAAAATAATGTTCCATATGAGTGACCCACCATATGGGGTCACATCCATCAAATTTGTTGACATCAACTTTAGGAAATCTTGTGCCACATGTGAGTCATCAGATCATGAAGAAGTGGGTGGAGTGATGTCTAGTCAAATTGGATTATTTTCTCCCTTCCTTGTGGGACAACTGGTCAAGTAGTTACTCTAGGTTGGCTAGCTTGTCATTGATGGCATCAAGATTTTTCCGAGCATAGGATTGGTTGTAGTATATCTTGTGTTTCAACTCCTCACATAGAGTTTCCAGATAAAAGACTTTGGTGGATAACTCTACACCTCTAGTCGTAGCCATAGAGATGTGGGTCCATAAGAAAAAAAGTTACTGGACAGTCTTATCAATGTGATCATCATTGGGTACTAGGTTTGTTAAGATAGATGCCTTGTAGTGGTATGGGAAGGCCCACCAAAAATACTTACTAGAGAGTGGTACCATGACAATTAAATTGACGAATGGATTTTGATGAGGTAGGAATTTTTTGTTTTTTTGCTAATCCTGACAGAGTTGTACTCCCACCTGAATATTACCACGCTAAAAAAATTCCCAAATTCTCAATACTAGAATTTATATAGGAATTTCACATACTAGCAACAAAGGACAAGGTTTTTATGGTCCTAAGGCAAAAAGAGTGCCAAGTTCTATAGCTCTTTGATATACTTGTAGGGTCCAATAGTAGTACTTATCCCAATCTCTCAGGGCACTTACTAAGGAGGTGATCCATAATATATTTGTAGAATTAAATGAATACAAATTATTATCAAAAGAAACTTAACACATAATAATATATATACAATAAAACTGGTTTCTATTCAATAAGGAAATAAGTTGAAACTGTAAAATGCAGTGGAAACAAGCTTGCTAGATTGGTGGCAGCTTATCTATGAGAAGAGATGTGACGACTGCGCTCATTCACAATAAGATGATTACAATGAGGCTCTTAAGGCCTTTTTAAAATAAAAAAGAATGTCAAAAACCCTAGACATCCAAAAAACCTAATGAAGCACCAAAAGTCAAGTGGGCCCTGTTTGGGTAAGTTAGTACATCAACTTCACGAGGTCGTAACTTTTGCATACAATCTCCATTTTAGGCACATGATAGCCAGTTGGAAAGGTCTATCCGGGGAATACACATTTTTTTTCTATATATCAAAAGTCATTTTGATTGTGGTGAGCCCTAAAAAACACTATTTAGGGCCTCAAAACGGCCCCGCAAGTCAGGGACCCGAAAGCTAGGAAAAAAACCGCCAAACTGGAAAACTGTCAAAATGAGCTAGTTCGAATAGGTGGGAGGCCTTTCAGGAGTAGAAAGAGGGGTGTACATGCCATATTTATTATTGGCCAGTTTGGCAATCACGCTGGTAGTGCAAGACTTGATATACTTGCTGACCTCATGTCGAAGTTTTGACCAGTAGAAATGTTTCTGCAACATTTCCACTATCTTTTCAACGCCGAAGTGTCCTGCCACCCGACTGTAGTGGGCTCCCTAGATCAGATTCTCTTGATCACTTTATGGAATGTATATATGGCCCAAACGACACAACAACCCATCCTAAAGATGGAAATTAGCGACAACTGCATTTGCGCCCAACATTTGGTAGGTGGTGGTGAAGTCCGGGTCTGTCTCATAGAGTTGGGGCCATCCAAAGGTCTCATGGTCGCAAGACTCTAGCACCGTGGTGATTTCCGTGAATGGAGGTATGTTGAGGCAATCACAACGTGGTTGGTGCTTCCCATTTTATACTTGATGTTGAGGTGGAATTGTTGCAAGTACGTGGACCACTTCTGATGGAATTCATTATGCAATTTTCCTTGTGTCTGCATGAACTACAGTGGATTATGATCAGTGTGTATGACTGTCTCCTTCCCAAGAATGTAATGTCTCCACTGGCGGTATGCTTGCACAATGGAGTACATTTCTTTGTTGTAAGTAGGGTACTTACGGACAACATCTAATAGTGTCTCACTATGATAGGCCACGGGGTGGTCGTGCTAAGTAAAAACAACACCCACAACATACTCTGAAGCATTCGTCTCGATCTCAAAGGGTTGTTGTAGGTCCAATAGTGAAATTCCTGGGGCTAATCACAAGTGTTGCTTCAAATCATCGAACACTTGTTTTTGGGACTGAACCAACACAAATTTCACCCTACCACCACCCCTGGTTACTTGGCCGAGGGCCCATGCAATATGGGAGAATCCTAAGACGAACCTGCGGTAGAAATTTTCAAGGCCTAAGAAGCTCCGAAGCTCAATGAGTGTGGTTGGGGCTGGCCAGTCATGAATGACTTGGATTTTGGCTGGATCCACATGTACGCCATGATGATCAATGATGTAGCTCAGATAATGAACCCTATCCATGCGAAGGAGCATTTTTCCAAGTTGGCATAGAGATGGTGCTGCCGCAGGGTGTGCAAAACTCGCTGAATATGTTGCAATTGTTCTTCCCAAGTCTTGCTGTAAATGACGATGTCATACAGATACACCACTACAAAAGTATTGGTGAATGGTGGCAAGATATTTTCCATCATCCTCATGAAAGTGGATGGAACATTTGTCAAACCAAAGGGCATGACCAACCATTCAAAAAGACCTTCCTTTGACTTGAAGGTGGTCTTCCATACATCTGTCTACTCTATCAAGACCTGGTCGTAGCCAGACTTCAAATCAATCTTACTAAAGTATTTGCCTCCTGTGAGATGATCAAGGAGGTCGTTGATTCAGGGAATTGGGTACCAATTTTTTACTGTGATTTTATTCAGGGCCTGGTAATCAATGAAAAGTCGCTAGGTTCCATATTTCTTCTGTACTGGCACAATTGGGCTCCCAAAAGGTGATGAGATGATATGGATGTGCCCCTTGTGGATCATTTCTTGGATCTTCCGCTTGATCTCCTCATTATCTAATAGCGAGTGGCGATAGACTAGACCATTGGATAACGGTGCATTGGGGGTCAGATTGATGGGGTGCTTGACCTTACAGTGCAGAGGTACCCCGGTATGTGAGGAGAAGATATTTGAGTATTCTTACATGCCCTTATCCACTTGCTTCTACTGTGTGGAGAGTGAATCACGAAGAATAAAAAATTCCATGTCTCAGAGATGACCTTTCTGCATTTCTTGGCAGAGATCAAGGAAATAACACTGGGTGGGACTGCCTCGGGTATCCTCTACAATTTCTTGTTCAAATTAATAATAAGACTACGAGGCCTAGACTCATATACAACATGACATTTCCATAAATATGGTTGGCCTAAAATAACATTACAAACTTCTAGAGGGGAAACATCACACGATACCTCATCTTTGAAGGGCTTGATGTCGTATGACAAGCGACATTGTTGGCTGATGTGGATGTCACTTCCTTGGTAGAGCCATATGATGGTATAGAGATGCGGGTGCGGCATTGTCGGCAGGGAGAGTATCTTGAAAACCTTTGTTGAGATGAGGTTCTTCTGATTACCACTATCAACAATGAAGTGCAATGGGGTACCCTTCACCCACATCTGTGAATGAAAAAGGTGCTCGCCTTCCTCTGGCTCGTCTGGTTCATCAGGCTGGAGCTTGGTGGTAGAAATTGTAGCACTGGGTTCTGTGTCAATGATTTGTCTCACCCTTTCTGGTTTTGAATCAGAGTCAAAACCTGCATCTGATTCAGAGGCTTTCACCTCAGCCACCAGTGACTACTTCGAGCGGTAATCAACAGTGTTATTCCAAGGGCTCTTATGGAAGTCCAACCAGTTCCTGATATATTTCTTTGTCTTTCCGATGTCCTTCTTTTCTTGCATCTTGGACTGGTTGTCCTGAGGATGTCCATCTTTGATCTGTCCTTTGTTCTGCAGGTTGGGGCCGCCCTTTCCTTGCTTTTGCTGTGAGGGGTTCCTAGGACCAAATTTCTGCGTCTTTTGTTTGATCTTTTGCTCGATTTTGATGGCATATCGGTAGGCCGTGCCCAAGGATGAGATGTCTAGAAACTCCATTTTGGCATGGATGTATCTATGTAGACCACCGTGATACTTGATAACTATATGCCACTCAAATTCTTTGAAACCCATCTTGGTGCACAAGGTATGGAAGATATTTGTGAACTCAGGCACCGCTTGGTCTCTTTCCTGCCGCAGCGTGGTCCATTTTGTGTACAGGTCGTCATAACTTCCAAAAGGCTAGTATTGTTCCTTAATAGCATCCCTAAAGGACTCCCAGGTAACTGCGATTGTAAATAATGAAGGTTCCTCTGTTTCCTTTTGATCACAGAAATTTTCCCACCAATCTTTGACATGGGGGATGACTTTGAGGAGCGCAAAAGTAATATTTTCTCTATTCGAGAAGTTATGGACAAAGAAATACCCTTCTAGCAGATTCAACCATTTGTCTACCATATCTGCGTCTATTTGACCTTCAAATATAGGAATATCGAATTTGATTTGTACCTTGAAGGGGGAGGTTCCTCCGTTTGAGGAAGATGCATCGCCTTTTGGTAGTCGCCAAAGGCTTTGCACAAAACTATCCATAATCTCGTTCTTATGTTCCGTGAGGGCTTTGTCAAGCAACATTTTGAAGGGATATCCTGTCCCATTGTATTTATTCTATTCTTCCATGAGAGGTCATTTGGGCATGCGAGAGATTGTTTCCTCAAGAGAAACAAGCTCGAGAACCAATTCTTTGTACCATGACCTCATTGGGGACATGCATTAAGAACGACAAGGAGCAGACCACTCTGATACCACTGATATAGAATATATTTGTAGAACGAAATGAATACATATTATTATCAAAAGATGCTTAATACAGAATAACAAAAATACAATAGAACTAGTTTCTATTCAATAAGGAAATAAGCTGAAACTGTAAAATGTAGTGGAAACAAGCTTGCTAGAATGGTAGCGGCTTATCTCTGAGAAGAGATGTGACAGATGCGCTCATTCGCAAGAATATGATAACAATGAGGATATGAAGGCCTTTTTACAACAAACATGAATGTCAAAAACCCTAGACATCCAAAAAACCTAACCCTAGGAGATTAAGTGTCAAAAGTCATGTGGGCCCCATTTGGGTAAGTTAGTACATCAACTTCCCGGGGTCGCAACTTTTGCATACGATCTCTGTTTTAGGCGCACGATATCTCGTTGGAAAGGTATGCCCGAGGAATACACATTTTGATGCTATATATCAAGCATCATTGTTATTGTGGCGAGCCATAAAAAACATTGTTTAGGGCCTCAAAATGGTCCTGCAAGTCAGGGACCCAAAAACTAGGGAAAAACTGCCAAATTGGAAAACTGCCAAAATGAGCCAGCTGGAATAGGTGGGAGGCCATTGACATCCATATAGATAAATCCTCCCACATTAGGAAGCAATGGTATCCATTGCATTGATTTCCCCCATAAGATGAGGAAATTTCTGCTAAATTTGGCCCCGAATGAGCCACTTGCCTTGTTGCAAGAGCTGCCCTACTTTGACAACTCGATAAAGCTGGATCCTTTGCTAGCAAGTGCCCTTGATTTGTTTGTCCACAATATGATCACTGGATTCCTGTTGTATGCAGTCAGGGTTGAGCTCTGTTGGTGTCAATTATTCTTCTATCTCTGAGGTGTCCAATAATGGTGGGAAATACGGTCGAAGGATATCCATGTTGAACACTGGGTGCAAGCCAAGGAAAGGAGGAATGTTGATCTCGAAGGAATTATCACCCATAGCCTTGGTGATAGTGTATGGCCCATAACGGATTGGGAGAAGCTTCCGATGGGGTCCTGTAAGGCTCTCTTTTTGTAAGTTCAACCAAACTTTGTCGCCCCCCTGAAACTTATGTGGCACCCAGTGTTGATCATGGCACTGCTTATACTTGGCATTGGACTTTTGTAGGATATCATGAACCTATCGGAGGATGTGCTGGATCCACACAATGAACCGGGTGGCTTTTTCAACTTTAGTTGGAGTAGGAGATGAGTCAGCCAAGGTGACCGTAAGGGGTAGAGCAACATCTATGGGACCCAATGGTTGGAATCCCAAGCCCACCTAAAAGGGGCTATGACCAATTGAGCTATGTAGGGCTCGATTGTAGCTATGCTGAACATAGGGGAGAATCTCATCCTATGTGCGAGGGTACTTGGAATTATACATGCACAGGATATGCACGATCATTCGATTTATGACCTCGGTTTGTCCATCTGTCCGTGGGTGGAAGGCCGTGGATTTGGTGAGCTTGGTGTCCAACAGTGACCAGAGGCTTGAGCAGAATGTGCTGAGAAATTGAATGTCCTGATCTAAGACAATGGTTTGTGGGATTCCAAATATACCCAGACTCATTCAAAGAAGATCTTGGTAGTGAATTCTGCTGTGATTCTCTTCTTGCAGGCTGCCAGAATTTCCATCTTACAAAAGCGATCCACAACCACAAAAGAAAATCCATTGCCTTGCTTGGTGGACGAGAGGCCTGACATGTAGTCCATTGATATGGATTACCATGGCCTATCAGAAGTAGGAAGAGGTGTGTATAGGCCCTTTTTCTTAGTGGCCGATTTGGAAATCGCGTAGGCAGTGCATGACCAAATATACTTGCTGACCTCCTGTCAAAGTTTCGGCCAGTAAAAATGTTTATGCAATAGTGCCACCATCTTTTCAATGCTGAAGTATCCTGCCACCCGACTGTAGTGGGCTTCCTATATCATCTTCACTCGCTCACTTTATGGAATGTAGATATGGCCTAAATGACACAACAACCTGTCCTGAAGATGGAAATTAGCAAAAACTGCATTTGCGCCCAACATTTGGTAGGTGGTGGCGAAGTTCGAGTCTGTCTCATAGAGTTGGAACCATCCATAGGTCTCATGGATGAAATATTTGAGCACTGTGGTGAGTGCTGTGACTGGTGGTCTGTTGAGGCAATCGACGAAGCATTTGGTGCTTCTTGTTTTATACTTGATGTTGAGGTGGAATTGTTGCAAGTCTGTGGACGACTTCTGATGGTGGTCATTCTACAATTTTCCTTGTGTCTGCATGAACTGAAGTGGCTTATGATCAATGTGGATGACTGCCTCCTTCCCAATAATTTAATGTCTCCACTGGTGGTAGGCTTGCACAATGTAGTACATTTCTGCGATCTTTTTCTCATGTCTCCCTGGATGTGGCTGCGATCTTTTGCTCATTCTGAGAGTGAATCATGAAGAAGAAACAATTACCTGTCTGAGAGATTACCTTTCTGCATTTCTTGGCAGAGATCAAGGAAATAACACTGTGTGGGACTGCCTCAGGTATCCTGTACAATTTCTTGTTCAAAGTAGTAATAACAATGTGAGGCCTATACTCATATACACCATGACGTTTCCATAAATCTAGTTGGCCCAAAAGAACATTACAAACTTTGAGAGGTGCAACATCAAAAAATACCTCATATTTGAAGGGCTTGATGCCATATGACATGCGACATTGTTGGATGACACAGATGTCACTTCCTTAGCGGAGCCATCCGATGGTGTAGGGATGCAGGTGTAGCGTTGTCGACATGTCGAGTTGCTTGACAACCTCTGCTGAGATGAATTTATTCTTGCTACTACTATCAACGATGAAGTGCAGTGGGGTACCCTTCACCCACATCTGTGAATGAAAAAGGTGCTTTCCTTCCTTTGGCTCATTTGGTTTGTCAGGTTGGAGCTTGGTGGTAGCAACAATAGCATTGGGTTCTGCATCAATGATCCATCTCCCCCTTTTTGGTTCTAACACAGAGTCAGAACCGGCATCTGATTCAAAGGATTTCACCTCAGCCACTAGTGACTGCTTCGAGTGACAATCAACAATGTTATGCCAGGGGATTTTATGGAAGTCGCACCATTTCCTGATATCTTTCTTTCTCTTTTCGGTGTCCTTCTTTGCTTGCAGTCTGGACTGAATGTCCTGAGGCTGTCCATATTTTCTCTATCCTTTGTTTTGCGGGTTGGGGTCACCCTTTCCTGGATTTTTCTGTGCGGGGTTCCCAGGCCCAAATTTCTCCTTCTTTTGTTTGAGCTTCTGCTTGATTTTGATGACATATCTGTAGGCCTCGCCAAAGGATGAGATGTAAAAAATATCCATTTCAGCCTTGATGTATCTATGAATAATGCCTTGATACTTGAGCACTAGATGTCACTCAAAATATTTGATTCCCAGCTTGGTGCGCAAGGTATAGAAGATATTTGTGAACTCGGGCACCGCTTGGTCTCTTTCCTATCACAACATGGTCCATTTTGTGTACAAGTCGTCATAACTTCCAACATGGTAGTATTTTTCCTTAATATCATCCCTAAAGGATTCCCAGGTGATTGCGACTGTAAATAATGAGGGTTCCTCTGTTTCCTTTTGCTCACAGAAAGTTTCCCACCAATATTTGACATGGAGGATGACATTGAGGAGCGCAAAAGTAATCTTGACTCTATTCGAGAAGTTGTGGACAAAGAAAAACCCTTCTAGTAGATTCAACCATTTGTCTACCATATATGCATCTATCTGACCTTCAAATATAGGAATATCGAAGTTGATTTGTAACTTGAAGGGGGTGGCACCTCCATTTGAGGAAGATGCATCGCCTGTTGGTAGTCGCTGAAGGATTTGAGAAAAACTATCCATCATCTCGTTCCTCTGTTGCATGAGGGATTCCTCGAGAAAC
Source organism: Picea engelmannii (assembly GCA_009831015.1). Lineage (NCBI taxonomy): Eukaryota > Viridiplantae > Streptophyta > Pinopsida > Pinales > Pinaceae > Picea > Picea engelmannii. The sequence continues at coordinate 11,902 of ML779375.1, forward strand.
ATTTTAAAGGGATCTCTTTTCACGTTGTATTTATTTTTATTCTACCATGAGAGGTCATTTGGGCGTGCGAGAGATTTTTTCTTCAAGAGAAACAAGCTTGAGACCCAATTCTTTGTACCCTGAACTCGTTGGGGACATGCATTAAGAACGGCATGGAGCAAACTTCTCTGATACCACTAATCCATAATAAATTTGCATAATGAAATGAATATAGATTATTATCAAAATATTCTTAACACATAATAACATATATACAATAAAACTAGTTTCTATTCAATAAGGAAATAAGATGAAACTATAAAATGCAGCGGAAATAAGCTTGCTAGAATGATGGCGTCTTATCTTTGAGAAGAGATGTGATAGATGCACTCATTCATAAGAAGATGATTACAATGAGGCTCTGAAGGCCTTTTTACAATAAACAAGAATGTCAAAAAACCTAGACATCCAACAAACCTAACCCTAGGAGATGAAGCGCCAAAAGTCATGTGGGCTCCGTTTGGGTAAGTTAGTACATCAACTTCTGGGGGTCGTAACTTTTGCACATGATCTCCATTTTAGGTGCACGATATCTCGTTGGAAATTCTATCCGAGGAATATGCATTTTTTTTCTATCTATCAAAAGTCATTCCGACTGTGGAGAGCCATAAAAAATGTTGTTTAGTGCCTCAAAACGGCCTCGCAAGTCAGGGAACCGAAAACTAGGGAAAAAACTGCCAAACTGGAAAAATGCCAAAACAAGCCAGTTGGAATAGGTGGGATGCCACCGAAATACATTTGGATCAATCCTCACCCCTCAGGAAGTAATTGTATCCATTGCATTGAGTTCCCCCATCAGATGAGGAAAGTTATGCTGAATTTGGCCCTGGCTGAGCCACTTTCCTTGGTGCAGGAGCTTCCTTGCTTTAACAACTCGATAAATCTGGATCCTTTGATGGTGAGTTCGCTTGATCTGTTTGTCCACAATATGATCACTGGATTCTTTTTTTATGCATTCAGGGTTGAGCTATGTTGTTGTAATATGTTCTTCTATCTCTAAGGTGTCAAATAATGGTGGGAAATACGGTCGAAGGATATCCACGTTGAACACTGGGTGCAAGCCAAGGAAAGGAGGAATGTTGAGTTCGAAACCATTATCACCCACAAACTTGGTGATGGTGTATGGCCCATAATGGAGTGAGAAAATCTTACGATGGGGTCTTGTAAGGTGCTCTTTCTGCAAGTGCAACCAAACTTATTTCCCACCTGAAACTTATGTGGCACCCGGTGTAGATCATGGTGCTGCTTGTACTTGGCATTGGACTTCTCTAGGATATCCTGGACCTATTGGAGGATGTGCTAGATCCGCTCAATGAACCGAGTGGCTTTGTAAACTTTAGTTGGATCAGGAGATGAGTCGGCCGAGGTGACTGTAAGGGGTAGTGCAACATCTATGGGACCGAATGGTTGGAATCCCAACCCCACCTGAAAGAGGTTTTGGCCGGTTGAGGTATGCAGAGATCGGTTGTAGCTATCCTAAACATAGGGGAGACTCTCATCCCATGTGCGAGGGTGCTTGCAATTATACATGCGGAGGATATGAACTATCATTCGATTTACGACCTCAATTTGGCCATCTGTCTGAGGGTGGAAGGCCGTGGATTTGGTGAGCTTGGTGTCCAATAATGACCAGAGGCTTGACCAGAATGTGATGAGAAATCGACTGTCTCGATCTGAGACAATGGTTTGTGGGATTCCAAAATGTACCCAGACTCATTCAAAGAAGAGCTTGGCAGTGACCTCTGTGTTGTAGGAAAATCTCCCTGCGGACAGGTAGATTGCCTCAAAGAGCTAGACCCTAACTCTAAGACAGAAAGTGCTTAACGTGGACACTGACTTCCTTTCAAATCTATACAAACTAATACATGAGAAGGAAGGATGATAGAGGTACCTTTTAATCGACGTTTGTCCCTGCACGCTCCGAATCGAGCTCCGAACTCTTGCTCCTCACCGAGTCCTGTAGACAAACAAAGTACGACCACTTCCTACTCTATTGATGTTAGCTTGAAAATAGATCTATCTATCGACGATAAGTTCATGTAAAATTAGACACAAACTAGAAAGAAACAGGCCAAGCGTGTCATATTAATGAGAATAACGACAACAGTACTTACAATCATAGATGTGAATGCGACAGCTTCATCAAGTCCCCTTCGTCTAACCCTTGCTCGAAAGATCCACAACCTGGATGATAGCAGCTTCACTGATCACTCTCCTTTGATTGACTGTGTGTTTCCTATGAGATCATAGGTTTCATGCTAGCAATTCTTCCTCCTTTTCACCATCATAGAGCCTGCTTATATAGGTTAAGAGGAGCTTAACCTCTTGAGTTATCTTTAGAACAAGTTGAGGAATTCCCTCCTTGGATCAGGGATCTCCTGATGGAACCAAGAATTCAAATGAAACTGCCTTCTAAACTTGAAAGATCCTCCCCTTATTCTCCTCAATGGGCCAACTACTGCCTTAGATTAGGCAACACTCCCTTAAAGGGGGCATCAGGGCGCTATAACACTCCCTAGGAAGCTTGAGGGGGGCGCCATCGCTCCAAGGATGGATATCGCTCCTCTTGAGGGGCAGACAAGCGTTATAACGCTCCCTGAGACCTTATAGGGGAGTTCCAGCGCTCCTAAGGCTGATCTAGGGGAGCGCTCCCCTTCAAAACCTTTGTTTAAGAGCTCTTCTCAGGTGATAAAAGTTCCTTGACTCCAGTTAATCATTCTTCCTCCTCCAAACCAAGTGTTTGAGGTATTATAGATGTCTCCTTGGTGTCATCATGACAGTATGTTTTGTTTGATGTTTGCGACACTTGTGAACGACATGCGACACTTGCGACAGTCGAGAGGATCATGCGACACTTACGACACTTATCAAAGTGAGAAATATCGAGGTGTAACACTCTGTTGTGATGCTCTTCTTATAGGCGGCCATAATCACCATCCTAGAAAAGCGATCCACAACCACAAAAACACAGTCATTTCCTCGCTTGGTGGATGGGAGGCCCAACATGTAGTCCATTGATATGGATTCCCATGGCCTTTCAGGAGTAGGAAGAGGGGTGTACATGCCCTGTTTCTTAGTGTTCGGTTTGGCAATCATGCAGGAAGTGCAGGACCTGATATACTTGTTGACCTCCTGTCAAAGTTTTGAGTAGTAGAAATGTTTATGCAACATTGCCACTGTATTTTTGATGCTAAAGTGTCCTGCACCCAACTGTAGTGGGATTCCCAGATTATCTTCACTTGCTCGCTTGATGGAACAAATATATGGCCCAGACGACACAGCAAACCATCCTAAAGATGGAAATTAGCAAAAAATGTGTTTGCGCCCAAGTATTGTTAGGTGGTGGAGAAGTCCAGGTCTGTCTCATAGGGTTGGGGCCATCCAAAGGTCTCATGGCCGCAAGAGTCTAGCACCATGGTGAGTGCTGTGACTGGCGGTCTGTTGAGGAAATCAGCAACACAATTTATGATTCCCGTTTTATACTTTATGTTGAGGTGGAATTGTTGTAAGTACGTGGACCACTTATGATGGTGGTCATTCTACAATTTGCCTTGTGTTTGCATGAACTATAGTGGCTTATGATTAGTGTGGATGATTGTGTCCTTCCAAAGAATGTAATGTCTCCACTGGTGGTAGGCTTGCACAATGGAGTACATTTCTTTGTCATAAGTAGGGTACTTACAAACAACATATGATAGTGTCTCACTATGATAGGCCATGAGGTGGCCGTGCTGAGTGAGAACGATACCTACAACATAGTCTAAAGCATCTGTCTCGATCTCAAAGGGATGTTATTGCTCTGGCAGTGAAAGTTTTGGGGCTGAGCACAAGCACTGGTTCAAATCATCGAACTCTTTTTTATGGGACCAGACCCACAAAAATTTCACCTTACCACCACCCCTTGTTACTTGGCTGAGAACCCATGCAATATGGTAGAATCCCAAGATGAACCTACGGTATAAATTGGAAAATCCCAAGAAGCTATGAAGCTCATTGAGTGTGGTTATGGCTGGCCAGTCATGGATGACTTGGATTTTTGATGGATCCACATGTATGCCATGATGATCAACGATGTAGCCCAGGTAATGAACCTTCCCCATGCCGAAGGAGCATTTTTCCAGGTTGGCGTAGAGCTAGTGCTGCCACAGGGTGTGCATAACCTGCTGAATATGTTGCAAGTGTTCTGCCCAAGTCTTGTTGTAAATGAGGATGTCATCCAGATACACCACTAAAAATTTATTAGTGAATGGTCACAAGATATTTTCCATCATCCTCATGAAAGTGACTGGAGCATTTTTCAAACCAAAGGGCATGACCAACCATTCAAAAAGACCTTCCTTTGACTTGAAGGAAGTCTTCCATACATTTGTCTATTCTATTGGGACCTGGTGGTAGCCAGACTTCAGATCAATCTTACTGAAGTATTTGGCCCCTGTGAGCTAATCAAGGAGTTTGTCGATTCAGGAATCAAGTACCGGTTTCTGTCTGTGATTTTATTCAGGGCCCGATAATCAATGCAAAGTCTCCAGGTTCCATCTTTCCTCTGTACCAGCATGATTGGGCACCCACAAGGTGATGAGTTGGGATGAATCTACCCCTTGTGGAGAAGTTCTTGGATCTACCACTTGATCTCCTCATTCTCTAACAGAGAGTGGTGGTAGACTGACCCATTAGGCAGCGGTGTGCTGTGGGTCAAATCAATGGTGTGCTTGACTTGACAGTGAAGAGGTACCCCGATAGGTGAGGAGAAGATATCTGAGTATTCTTCCATGACCTTAGCCACTTGCTTCTATTGTGTGGAGAGGTCAGCTGCAGAGACCCTGGATGTGGCTGCGATATTTCGCTTGTTCTAAGAGAGAATCATTAAGAAGACAAGCTTCCCTGTCTGAGAGATGACCTTTCTGCATTGCTTGGAAAAGATCAAGGAAATAGCACTGGGTGGGACTACCTCGAGTATCCTGTACAATTTATTGTTCAAAGTAATAATAACACTGCGAGGCGTAGAATCATATACAACATGAATTTTCCATAAATATGGTTGGCCCAAAAGAACATTACAAACTTCGAGAGGGAAAACATCACACAATACCTCATCTTTGAAGGTGACATTGTTGCTGACGCAGATATCACTTCCTTGGCGGAGCCATTCGATGGTGTAGGGTTGCGGGTGTGATGCTGTCTGTAGGGCGAGTCACTTGAAAACCTATGATGAGATGAGGTTTTTCTGGCTACCACTATTAATGATGAAGTGCAGTGGGGTACCCTTCACCCACATATGTAAATGAAAAAGGAACTCTCCTTCCTTTGGCTCGTATGGTTCACCGGGATGGAGCTTGATGGTAATAATGGTAGCACTAGGTTCTGCGTTAATGATTCATCTCCCCCTTTTTGGTTCTGACTCAAAGTCAGAACTCGCATCTGATTCATAGGCTTTCACCTCAACCACCAGCAACTGCTTCGAGCGATAATCAACAATGTTATGCCAGGAGATCTTATGGAAGTCGCACCACTTCCTGGTATCTTTGTTTATCTTTATGGTGTCCTTCTTTACTTACGGCCTGGACTAGTTGTCCTGAGGCTGTCTGTCTTTTCTCTTTCCTTTGTTCTTCAGGTTGGGGCCACCCTTTCCTGGCTTTTGTTGTGAGGGGTTCCCAGGCCCAAATTGTCGTGTCTTTTGTTTGAGCTTTGTTCTCAATTTTGACGACATATCGGTAGGCCATGCCCAAGGATGAGATGTCCATAAACTCCATTTTGGCCTAGATGTATCTATGCATACCGCCACGATACTTGAGCACCAAATGTTGCTTAGAATCTTTTATACCCATCTTGGTGCGCAAGGTATAAAATATATTTGTGAATTTGGGCACCGCTTGGTCTCTTTCCTGCCGCAATGTGGTCCATTTTGTGTACAGTTCATCATAACTTCCAACATGGTAGTATTGTTCCTTAATAGCATCCCTGAAGGACTCCTAGGCGACTACAACTATAAATAATGAGGGTTCCTATGTTTTCTTTTTCTCACAGAAAGTTTCCCATCAATCTTTGACATGGGAGACGACTTTGAGGAGCGCAAAAGTAATATTTTCTGTATTTGAAAAGTTATGGATAGAGAAATACCCTTCTAGCAGATTCTATTGGATCATGTTGTCATTGATTGATTTCAAGTGATTGATTGATGTCAAAGGATTGATTGATTGATGATTGATGTAATATAATATGTAATTTTCTTGATGAGAATGCATAGATGAATATGGATCAATGAGTTGTCATTGATATGATGAAGATGGATCAATGAGTTGTCATTGATACATGATGAAGATGGATCGTTGTGGTTTCATTGGTATATGATGCATTGTTGGAAAATTGTATATATGACTCATTATTGTCTTATCATGATTGATAAGGTGCACAAATGGATGAACTCCAAAGTGGTCCCCTTATGGTGAAAGCCCTCACGGGAAGACGCTTTGCGGATTGAGTTATCCTAGAAGAATGGTTGGAGGACCCTTGCTCTCATTATTTTCTTATCATGATTGATAAGGTGCACAAATGGATGAACTCCAAAGTGGTCCCCTTATGTTGAAAGCCCTCATGGGAAGACGCTTTACGGATTGAGTTATCCTAGAAGAATGGTTGGAGGACCCATGCTTGTTTGTGGAATATTGAGATGAAGATCAAGGAAATTGTTGGTGAAAATATCCTAGATGGATAGTTCTTGTCATTCCATTTTCGGTGGTATGTGGAATGTCACATAAATCCTCATGGTTTGAGAGTTATGGCCTTACGAAGATGAATGACCCCCACATGAAGGCTTTAAGCCCCCAAGGTCAAAGAAGTCAAAGTGACCTAAAAGAAGAAATCATTATTTAAATGATAAAGTAAAGTGAAAAAGTCAAGGTGGATTATTTAAATAATAAAGAGAAGTGACAAAATCAAGA